>LPNX010344293.1:436969-520630 GCA_001517045.1 Pseudotsuga menziesii | reverse complement strand
TATCTATTCTATCATCAATTTATATATTATTATGGCTTATTTAATATTCCAAGTCTTTTGGTAATATTATTTGTGTAAGTGAATAATTATTCACTTCAAGCCATATATATATAAATTGGAAAGGCACTTTGGATACCATCCATGAAAGGATGTGTCATTTTAGAATAGTTGACTAATAACTATTTATTAATTATTAAGTATGAATATCAATATGTATTAATATTAATAATTCATATTTATATATATATAATATATTATTGTTATTATTTAAGTTTGTACGCACAACCTATTGTTAGTCAAGCTTCTTGGGGGTATGGTTACCCAGCCAATCCAATACCTGTAAGAAATATGAATTACCAATCTACCCCTACAATCATGTCATACACTGGAATTCCATATTGTGGAAATACTTTTACTCCGTGGGGGAAACCCAACTGGTCCTACATGCCAGCATTAGGAGGAATACCTATTCATATGGTTGGAGGTGTTGGAGGGCTACCTTATGGAGGTCCTCCCCCCACAGGTCCCTGAGGGCCACCTTAAGGTGGGCCTCCTCCTGGTGGTCCCGGGGGTCCTGGTGGCCCTCCTCCTAGTGGTCCTGAGGGTCCTGTTGGTCCTCCTCCTAGTGGTCCTAGGGGTCCTGGTGGTTCTAGGGCTCCTGGTGGTCCTCCTCCTATTGGTCTTGGAGGTCTTGGTGGTCCTTCCCTTGGTGGTCCTCCCTCTGGTGGTCCTGGTGGTCCCGGTGGCCCTGAAGGTCCTAGTGGTCCTGGAGGTCCTAGTGGACCTCCTCCTAATCCTCCTAATGGCCCTAGTGGTCCTAGAAGCCCTAACCCTGGAGGTCCATCTTCCAAGGTTCATCATCTCATCAGGATTTTAAGCGACCTGTGTATTAGTCCACTTACAGTCCTACTGGTAGTTACATGCCTTATCAATATTACTAGTATGTTGAATTGAATCGTCAATTACCTTTCCTAGCAAATTTGTACTTTCTTAATTTGTCCAAATTGATCAATGACCCCATCCAACACAATGCTTCATGGCCCCCATTCCGGTCAAGTTACCATCGGATATTCCGAAATTCGATGGTAAGCAAGGAGATGATCCCAAAAATCATGTTATGACTTTCGATCTATGGTGTTCGTCTAATTCCTTGATGGATGATTCTATTCGATTAATACTCTTCCACTGCGCTTTGATTGGCATGACCGCAAAGTGGTACATCGAACTTCCACGACACTTGTTTGTGGATTTTAATGCTTTGGTAATTGTTTTCCTCACACACTTTCAGCTACCCATTCGATACGAAATGGGTACGGACCTTTTAACCTCTCTGCATCAAAACACCTTCACACACATTTCAGATCATATTCATGAATGGAGAAGGCAAAGAAGGCTCATTAAAGCTCCTATCCTGGACCAACTCTTGGTTGATTGGTTCATAAAATATTTGTTGCCACCCATTTCCCGAGACGTGGCTATGGGGGGTGTTTTTACTGAAGAGAAAGAAATTAGTCACGTGCAGTATCTAGACTTGGTCTATTCCCAATCTGGAACTTTGTAGGACCTCATTCCTCAAGCTCCTCAACCCAGCACTGACCTAGCTAAGCCACCTGCAGAAACTCATGTTGATGGGGTTATTGGTTCAATACAACCCTCATCAATGGTTAAAGCTACCAAACAACCCATTCCTTCCACTCCTGCTTCTTCCAACCCTACAATTTCCACCGGGGTGAATGCTATTCAAAGCATGCAATCATCCGGTAATAAGAAGAAAGGAAAAGGTAAAAACAAGAAACCCAGAAACCAACAGGAAAACCCCAAACCTACAGCCCCGGAGAATGACAATAAAGGAAAAAGGAAAGCTAAGTATCCCTGCCTATTGTGTGGCGGTGATCATTTCATGAAAGTGTGTCCTCGACGTGATGAAATTAATAAATTTTTAAAGAGTAACCCCGAAACGGCAATTCTCATTGGTCCTTTTCCTTCTCAGAAACAACTGGTAGACCACATGTCTAACCAGGGAAATTCTAGTTCCACAAAGGAAATTTGAATGATGTCATCAGATACTATTAATCTAACAACTCAAAGTCAGTCATATGACAAACCAGAGGAGAAGAAAATTGAGAAACATTCTCCTGATAAAGCTCCTTCTACTGGTTCTCTCGCATCCTCGTCTAATGGTCCCCTAATGATCGATAAGCCTAATCTCGACATGATTTTACATCCGCCCAAGAGTACTCTTAGGAAGGTTGTTTTTAACCCTAATGCCCAAGCTGCATAGTTTTATAATCTTTTAGATGACCTAGCTCAAGCACCATGTGCAATATCTACCTTACAAGTGCTCCAAATTTGTCCCACACAAAGCAAAAACTTATTAACCGCTTTGGGAGTCACGAACCCGAGTGACATGAATCTGATTCATTTCAATCCGGAGAACCTTAAACCTAGATTACCCCACCAATTGGATTTTCAAGTCATAACTAGAGTAGTGGGAAAAAGGGTCTTTAGGACTGTTCTAGAAAGTGCTTCAACCTTTGTTTTGTCTTTGTCCTATTGGAAAGCCATTGGCTCTCCTGAGCTTGTAAAATCACTGACAACACTAAAAGCCTTTGATGGAAGAGGTTTCCAGCCCTATGGTCTCATGCCAACCCTTTCAGTTGAGCTAGGGGGGGAAACTATTTCCATTCAAGTGGAAGTAGTGGATTCGCCGTTAGACTACAATCTTCTCTTAGGAAGAAACTAGTTTTATGTTATGATCGTTGTCGCTTTGATGGTATTTAGAACCCTCCAGTTTCTGCATTTGGGAAGAATTGTGACAATTGATCAACTTGATTTCTGTACGCTGGATGCTACTACTCCTACGACGAATAATATCCCTTTGATAGGTCAGTCCCCTCCTCCTTACCAGTTGATTGGGGTAGGGATGTTGAAGGACTCTGCCCTCATGGGCATGTTTCCATCAACCCCTTCTAGCACAAAAACAGAAACAGTCAATGTGATCTCTTCATTTAATTATGATCCTAATGGTAAACAAGTTGTTGAGACATCCTCCCTTATCCCACATGAAGTAGTTTATTATTCCATCCAATCTATTTTTGATATTCCTACAAATGATCTTCATCTAGTGGCCTCGGATCCTTACCACCTGCCTTAATGGTTAGAACCTTCGCTTCCTACTCTAGATTATCTCTTGCATGGTTTTTCATCAAACGAGTCTATTATAGATATTATGAATACAAGTACATCCATGTGGGAGGATCACCATCATAGATCTTCATTCCTCCCCAATACCAGTTCGGCAGATAATGATTTTGTATCTCTCTTGGGTACTGATATTGTCGACGATCCGCAAACGCTTGTCTTGTTGCAAGATTCTGACTCTGAAGGCAATTTATGCAACATTACCAAAACGGTTCCAATCGACATATCACTCAAGTTTGGAACTATTGAACATGTTCACATAGGGAAAAGTTGTTCAATAGATGAAACTGAAGAGTATAAAGCACTTTTTAAAGAATTTCAAGATTTTTTTCCTGGTCCTATGAAGAAATGTCTGGGATAGATTCATCCATTGTAGTCCACGAGATCAAAACCTATCCTATGGCCAGACTGGTTAGGCAGAAATTGAGACAAGTCCATCCGCGAAAGGCTGCGACTATCAAAGCCAAATTCGAAAAACTTATGAAATAAGGATTTATCTATCTTGTACCCCCGACGGAATGGGTAGCAAATATTGTTCCTATGAACAAAAAGCAGGGTACTATTCGAGTCTGCATCAATTTCTGAGATTTGAATAAAGCTTGTCCCAAGGACAACTTTTCTACTCCACACATCGATCAGATTATCGATAACTATGCTGGGAGTGTCATCTTCTCATTTATTGATGGCTTTTCTAGCTACAATCAGATTGAGATATTGCCCTTCGATCAGCATAAGATGACATTTATATGCCCACGGGGAACCTTTTCCTACAAGAAGTTACCTTTTTTCCTTAAGAACATTGGGGCCACATTCTAGCATGCCATGTCCTATGCATTTCATGACATTAAGAATATTGTGGAGCCTTACCTCGATGATCTCCCTACGCACTCACAGCTATGGGAAGACCATCCTCGACATCTAAGAGACATTTTCCTGAGATGTCACCATTACAAGATGCGGCTGAACCCACACAAATGTGTTTTTTTCGTTGAGACAGGACGTCTCTTAGGCTTCATAGTTTCCAAGGATGGTATTTGGATTGATCCCTTAAATATTGCTACAATACTCACTTTACCTGCCCCAACCAATGTGCCTGAACTCCAAAGTTTGCAAGGGAAGGCAAAATTTCTTCATCATTTTGTTTGTAACTTCGCAGAGAAAACGCATGGTTATATGCATCTCCTTAAGAAGGACACTCCATTCTTCTAGGATGATGAGGCCCAGCGAGCCTTCGATAATCTCAAACATGCTCTGACTCATTCACCCGTCATACACCACCAGATTACTCGAAGTATTTTCTCTTGTATGTTGCTACCTCTACTACTACTATTGGAATGGTTTTAGCTCAAGAGGACCAAAATGGCCTAGAACACGTGATTTATTATGCTAGTAAGAATCTTCCGGATTCCAAAACTCGATACTCACATGTGGAGAAGCTAGCATTAGATATGGTCATTGATGTCCAAACATTTCGTCACTACATCCTACTTTGCACCACTATTGTACTCGCAAACCAAAAACCTATGCACTACATCATGACTCGTCAGGTGCTAGGGGGAAAATACTCTCAATGGATTGTTATCCTACAGGAGTTTGATCTTGAATTTGCCAAAGCTACTTCAAAGAAGTCATTAGTTTTTGTCGAGCTGATACGTGATCTTCCCTGTGCTTTAATGGATTCTGAGCCCAGTGATTCATTCCCGGATGAATTTCTATTCCTAATAAGCACAACTAATCCATGGTATGGAGATTTAATCATTTATCTCCAGACACAGTGTTTTCATCCTACTATATCTTGTGAATATCATCGTCGCATTCGTCACCACGTAAAGTACTATCTTATCCTCAATGATACCTTGTATAGATGTGGTATAGATACCATTATTCGACGATGCCTCACCCATGACGAGGCTGAACAAGTTCTTAATGACTGCCATTCAGGAGCATGTGGCATTCATCTTTCTGGGATGGCTACAACTCAAAAAATCCTGCGCGCTAGCTATTTCTGGCCTTCTATTTTTAAAGATTGTCATGAGGTTGTTAAGAAATTCCCACCCTGTCAACACTTTTACATGAAAAAGTGCACCCACCCTGCTCCATTACACCCCATCATTGTCGTTGGCCCTTTCTCCAAATGGGGGATAGATTTCATGCATTGTAAGCCTACCTCAGCTAGGAGGCATGGTTACATCATAGTAGTCGTGGATTATTTCACTAAGTGGGCTGAGGCTATGCCTACATATGCAGATGATGGTAAGACTACCACCCTCTTTCTTTTTAACCATGTGATAGCTAGGTTTGGAGTTCCTCAGTCTATTTTCACTAATCACGGATCACATTTCCGGAATCAGATGACGGTAGAGTTAAGTGCTAAGTTGGGTTTTCGCCATGAAAACTCAACCCCCTATTATTTGCAAGCTAATGGTCAAGTTGAGGCCATTAACAAAGTTTTTAAAACTATGCTACATCAGATGGTTGGAGATCACAAATCCAACTGGAACCAGACTCTCTTCTCTGCTCTTTGGGCTTATAGAACTTCAATGAAAACAGTAACTAGTTTTGCACCTTTTCAATTAGTATATGGACTAGAAGCTGTCCTACCTATTTAGTGTCATATTTCGTCTTTGAAACTTGCCGTTGAACTTCTCCCTAATACTTCTACTGAGGAAGAAAGGTTTTTATATTTAACCAACCTTGACGAAACTAGACGAGATGCTGCCTTAGTTAATGAGGCACATAAAAAACACGTCAAGGTGTAATACAATAAATCTATCGAACCTCAGGTGTTTAATGAAGGTGACCTAGTCCTGACTTATGATCAGATACATGATAAGCTAGGAAAAGGGAAGGTTGAATCAATGTGGTATGGTCCTTTTATCATTTCCAAGGTTTTAGAAAAAGGGGCCTACGAGCTCGTGGATTATGATGGAATCCCATTTGGGCAACCTCGCAATGGCTTGTACCTGAAGAGGTACTATGCCTAGATCATCCATGTATGGTACCTTGTATATATATACATTATTTGTCTTTTCAGTGTGTTTTGGTAATTTCAATATGGTTTTGAGTTTAATGTCTAAACTGTTTATACCATGTTTTGGTTATGATAATCAGATGGCTTTTTATGGCTTCGCCAGTGGTGCTTGCCACCACACCCTGAACCTTGCCTCGGCTGCTTGGGTTCTATATTCCCCTGCACACGATCGAGTGAGTTTAGGAGCGGTTTGTATTGGTCCTGCTACCAACAATATCGCAGAGTATGAAGCAATCATAGGTCTCTTGACTAAGGCTACATCCTAAGACATCTGTGACTTGGTAGTATTCATGGACTCACAATTGGTGGTTTGTCATTTGAACCAGGTTTACACCATCAGAAACTCTATACTACTCCATCTCTATCGAAGGGTATGTTTATTGGAAAGTTCGTTTGAAGTCATTACTTATAGGCATATCCCTAGGGCATACAATGCAGTTGCTGAATCATTGGCAAATTATATCTTAGACAGGTATATTGCTCATTCATAGAATGAAAGTTAAACATGGCTCATAACATTGTAAATAAACAGTTAAAAACATATAAAACTCATGTAAATATAATTTCCATTTGAAGCATAAACATCAGAGGAAAAAGTCTATATATATATATATATAGAGAGAGAGAGAGAGAGATAAGTGTTTTTACAAAAAATAGGTCATGAGACCTCATCTGAAGCACTCTAGCTTTTAGGAAGCACAAAATCATACAAAAAATCTGAAGCTATAGCAACTTTTAGTGATACATCATGTAAGAGCTATTGATGCTCATGGTAGCACATAACAGCTCGCACTACTCTACGTAGCAAAAGGCTAAAGTGACCTGGCACCCCTATTGTGTGCGTCTAGTAGTGCATCGAGAGATCATCAATGGATGCATCGGGTATGTCCAAAGTTAACCTCTCTAGGTTCTCCTCCATCTCTCCCATAGGGTCATCACCTCGTTGGACAAATTGAGCTCTCACTTGTCTATCCAGTGGGGATGATCCTCCAGGTCGTGCAGCTCCTACATCTGCATGAACATTTCAGGTCTCGTTACTATACATAAAAGGTAAAAAAACATTAAAAGACAAAAAACATAAATAGCTATCTTAGGGTTTTGCTTCTTACCCATGTCTCCCTAATGCCTGTCAAGTGGAAATGGTAGGTCAAGGTCACCCCTGAAATCAGTTCCTGCATAAGCATAATCCTCAACCATGAGGATCTAGTCACTAAGACATCAGAAGAATGGAGACCCGAACTTCACCTTCCCTCTGCCTGCTCCTGTATGGGCCATGATCCTGACCCACCTCAACATACAAGGGTCTCTCACTCTCAGCTCAATAAAAACCACTTGGAGTCTCAATTATGGGATCCGCTCAAAAAAGAAACATGGTAAGATAGATCCATAGCCAAACTATTTTAGTTCTCCCTGCCGACACTTAGTCAGCTGGTCTTTAAATATCAGTAGAAATACCTCCACCCAGTTGAAAACTATAGGTGCCATAGCCTCTATCGCATATAGCATATATGCCCTAGAATCATGATGAGGCCCTTGGCTTCCAGCCAGCCTCTACATGGTAAAAAGAAGAGTGCATAGAGGAATTTCCACTACTGCCTTAATGGGAATCTTCTTCCCTGAAGTTCTAGTACTGGGAAGGCAATGGCAGTCAATCAGCTCCTGAGTAGTCATGTCCCCTCCACAGGAACCAGTCAATGAAATCGAGGCGCCCCGTCTCGACAATCCAGTCAAGAAGTAGATGTCTTCTACCCCAATGGTCAACACATGTGCCCCCACCTCGAATTATTGTTGTTCTGGGTTCCACATATGGAGTATATACGCCAGCAATCTCTCATGAGACACCATACTAGGTGTGCGGAAGAACTTGAGGAGGCTGCAGTTCCTTAATGTGGCTATACATCCACCATTTCTTTTAGCATGGGAATCATCATCATCATGTTTCCATTCCTTCCATATCACCATTTTCAACCGCTGAAAACCTGTCAAAAACCATTAATGGACTAGTTAGAAACATGCCCAATCATTAAAATCAATAAAAAGCTTGTATTTTTTATTTTCCACAAACTTTTCTAAGCTCATGGCTGGCACCACCTGAGCTCTGTTTTCACAGAGTAGTGGCACTACCTAAGCGCAATGTTATAAGCGTGGTTCTCATGGTGCATCGCATGTCCCGTAAGGGGCAGGAGCAGTGCCCGCTTTTTAAGTGTAGGGCCTGCCTAAAATGGCCAAAAACCCTCCTAAAATCAAAAATAAATGTTTAAAAGTGAAATATTAGGGTTTTGTCTTTTACCTGGCTCTGACGGTGCTAAAATTGGATGGTCGGATCTCCCGGAATCAACAGCTGAAGATCTGGTTCAAAGTTGCTCCAAAATGCTCTTGACCAGTGGTAAATGGTGAAATGTTTTGATTTTTACTATTTGAAATGAATTTTATAGCTATTTTAGGGTTTTTTTAATGTCATTTTAATATATTTTAAAATCATTATCATCATAAAATCCATCCATATGACTCACTAAAAGTCATTTTTCGAGAAATTAACGTTGTTATTGAGTATTGCAGGGGTAGAAATGAAAACAGTAAAAATCTATGGGAAGTTTGTTTTTGACTTTTTCATACTTCCTTAAAACGGAAAAAGTCCTCGAGCATTTGTTTCGATACTTTGGTCATGCTCTCAAAACTCAGTATCAAATTTCTGAGTCTTTTTTCTAATTCTTTTTAGGTTCGTAAAATTGTTCATCGTTAAAAAGAGACCTAATGGAGTCTCCTCTAAGCTCTTTTCAGACTCCCTAAATATGAAAAGATTGTTGAGTTCTTGTCTTATTCATACTGGTAAAAGTATTTAAAGAGTCGTCTCTTCAATGGTAGGTTATCTCTTTTTCGATTCGGATAGACTATTTTACGAAAAAGGACCCTTTGGAGTTTTTTTTTGTCTTCGTTCAGACTCTCTAAATATGAACAATGTCAAGTTTTCTTTCATTGGACTCGTTAAATTAAACACTAAGATACCCTTTTTTGGGAATGAACCCCTCCTTTCTCAGGTTCGTGAAATATATGGGAATGGACTTGTCTTCGGATAAGCTCAAACGAGTGTTTGTTACCCTCTTTGAACTCATAAAAATGAAAAGAGGCACTCATCAATCATGATGGGGGAATTAAGGGAAGGGAATCATTTTGCAAATCCAATGGCAGTTGTTTGACACCTTTGAACATGGCACTTGTCTGCATATCATTCAGTCAATTGGGTATTCAGCTAACTTACAATTCAATCCACTTTCATAAGTCATTTCACTCCTTTGAGTCTTTCAAAAGAATGCATTGTCCACTGTTGCATTGTGTGTCTGTCTGGTCTAGTCATGTTGCCAAGTATTTTGTTGTGTCACCCAATGTTCAAAGGAAGAAAGAAGTTTACCTTTGCAGTTAAAACAGCCTTTGTGTCAGTACTTTAATTCAGTCCTATGGTTACATTATCTACGATATTCCAAAACTTTTTCCAAGCTTTGTGTCATCGATGTGGGATTCATCATGGCCCTCCTTCGACGAGACTATTCCTGTCGACATCAACTCATCATCCGGGAAGTAGTCTTAGAAACAAATTTAGTACCTTGATATATGTATGCCTCAATGATAGATTATCTCGCTATTGACAAAGGTTCACATCATTGGCTTTTGACCAGAAGACTCTGTTGGGTGTTCGACACTAGGACATCTATTCACACTTAGTAGATTGTACTAGGGTACCTTGGGAATCATTGACATCAATGGTGATTTCCCTCGCACTTGTTAACGGTTCACCTCATTGACCAGTAATCAAGTGGTTTCTACCATGTCCGACTTCATAACATTGTAATCACATGGATAGAATCATACTTTGTGGAAAACAAGGTGAAGACCCTAGGTATTTGTTAAGCGCTCATAGCTTGCTCCCAAGATGAAACATACTAAAAAAGAAAGCAGTTCATCTTCAGAGGTGTTTGGTGAACAACATAATTTGCATTCTACTAGTGATAGTAGTGATGACAATCATTCTACTAAAAAGAGGAAATACAAACCTTATGAGGAAATTTCTGGGGAATTCAAAAAGATAAAACCAACAACATTCAATAGAGAGACTGAGAAGGGGGAGGAAGCGAAATCCTGGTTATCTGGGATGAAGAAGTACTTCCAGATATATAACTATTCTAACCAATTAAAGGCTAGAATGGCTATCTACAATCTCTCAGGAAAGGATGACATTTGGTGGCAAGACTTGAAGAGAGTTAAAGGAATAAAAGAGAAGAATGTAAATTGGAGTACCTTCAAGAGGTACTTTAAAAAGAAATTTATGTCTGAGCAATACTATGAAGAGAGAGAAATAGAATTTTATGAGCTTAAATTATGATCAATGACAATGAAATATCTAAACAGCAAGTTTTTAAGTCTGCTTAGGTATGTGCCATACCGTGTAGATGAGAAACCAAAGGTACAATGATTCCTCAGTTGTCTACCTTATCATATTAAGGACAAGATTGAATATGACAATCCAAAGACTTTGGAAGAAGCTATGAGGAAAGTTAACTTCTGTTATGAACAGAATTGGAAGAAGGAAAGCATGGCCAACTGGAAGGCTAAGAAGAATAATAACCAGTATGATCAAAAGAAGAAGGAATTTGTGCCCAACATAAATTCTAAGAACAATAAGGCTAGAAATTTTCCTAACAAGAATTTCCAAGGAAATAAGAATAATTCACCAAGCAATCAAAATAATTCCAAGGGTAAAGAATTTGCTAATAATCATGGTAATTACACTAAGAACTTTGAATGCAAAGAACCTATAAAGTGTTGGGAGCGTAATGGCCCACACTATGATTCAGTCTGTCCTAATCGAAAAAATATTGTCAGTAATATTCATACCATACAGGAGGAGATGACTGTTGAAAAATTAGTGAGGACTATGCCCAGAATCAATGCAGCCTTGGAGAATCGACAAGCATAATATCAAACTTCCATGGTGGAAGTAGAAGGTATGATAAATCAAACCCCTATAACTATTTTAATTGATCCTGGAGCTAGTCTCAATTATATTGCACCTAAAATAGTAGAAAAAATTAAGTTACCTATTGAAAATTTTGAAAATTCTTGGTTGGTTCAGTTAGCCACTGGTGCTAAAAGGAAGGTAACTTGTTTTGTAAAAGAATGTGCAGTAGTTATGGATCATTTTGAAACTGTTGTGAAGCTTAATGTATTACCTCTTGGTTCTTATGATTTACTCATCGGTATGGATTGGTTAGAACAACATAGGGTGATTTTAAATTGTTATGATAAAACCTTTACATGTATAAACAGTGATGGAAAACCAGTAAGTGTAAAAGGAATCCCTAGAAAAACCACCATAAGGAAGATTTCTACTCTGCAACTCAACAGAGCTCTTAGGAATGGTTGTAAAGATTATGTAGTAACAATAACTGATGAGGAGAATCTAAATAAGATAGATAAACTAAAATTGGAGGACATACCAGTTTTAAGAGAATATGCTGATGTATTTCCTAAAGAAATTTTGGGACTACCTCCGAGAAGGGGATTAGATTTTACCATTGAGCTAGTACTTAGTGCAGTACCTAGCTCAAAGGACCCTTATCGAATGAACATACTTGAACTTAATGAATTAAAATCTTAATTAAAAGAACTTATTGATAAAAAGTATACTCAACCTACTGTGTCTCCCTTGGGGGCACCTGTCATCTTCGTTAAGAGAAAGGACAGAACTATACGACTTTGCATAGATTACCATCAGTTGAATAAGATGACCATTAAAAATTGATACCTATTGCCTCGCATAGATTATCTGTTTGATCAACTACATGGAGCCACGGTGTTTTCGAAAATAGATTTAAGGTCTAGATATCATCAAGTTAGTATCAAAGATGAAGACATCTTTAAAACATCTTTTAGAACTCGATATGGACATTATGAGTTTGTCGTCATGCCATTTGGGATTACTAATGCCGCAGCTGTTTTTATGTGTTTAATGAACAATGTTATGCATAAGTATCTAGATAAGTTTGTAGTCATGTTCATCGACGATATATTAATCTATTCAAAAACTGAAGAAGAACATAAAGAACATTTAAAAATTGTTTTGCAAGAGTTACGAGATCATCAACTCTATGCAAAGTTTAGTAAATGTGATTTCTTCAATGAAAAGATTCAGTACTTAGGTCATGTGGTGACCAAGGAAGGGATTTCAGTAGATCCCGAAAAGATGAAGGCGATCGAAGATTGGCCGGTTCCTAAGGATGTAACTGATGTTCGATCTTTCATGGGAATTACCGGTTATTACCGGAGGTTCATTGAAGGTTTTTCAAGGATAGCGAATCCGATAACTTCTTTGCAGAAGAAAGGAAAGAAGTTTGATTGGAACCAGAAATGCGAGGAAAGCTTTAAAAAGTTAAAAAATTTATTAACCAGCACACCTATTTTAAGAATAGCTAATCCAAATAAAGAATTTGTAGTGTGCATTGACGCCTACAATGATGGTTTAGGTGGTGTTCTGACTCAAGAGGGGCACGTTATTACCTATGAGTCTAGAAAATTAAAAATTCATGAAAAGAATTATGCAACTTATGATCTAGAATTAGCAGTTGTTATACATGCTCTAAAGATGTGGTGACATCACCTAATTGACAGAAAATTTATTTTAATGACTGATAATAAAGGATTAAAGTATCTGTTAGATCAGCCTAATTTAAATGCCAAACAAGCTAGGTGGCTAGCTTTTCTAAGTATGATTTCGAAATTCAGCACATTAAAGGTAAAGAAAATAAATTTGCTGATGCATTAAGTAGGAATGCAAGGCTGAATTTTGCAACAGTTATTAGCACCTATACAACATATTTGGATGAACAACTTAAAGCAGGAATAGAACAAGATGAAAGCTACCAAAATTTACAAGCTAAAACGGAAGAAAATCCAACAGAAAGCTTAAGTAAAGGGTATAGTTTGAATGCAAAAGAATTTTTACTGTATAAAGACAAAATGTATGTACCTAACGTACCTAAAGTTAAATTGTTAATTTTGGATGAAATCCATAAAACTCCATACTCAGGTCATCCAGGTTATCAAAAGACTATAACTATGTTAAGAAAAGAATATTTTTGGCCAAATATGAAGACTGAATTAGCATAATATATTGCTAGGTGTTTTGAATGTCAGCAGGTGAAGACTGAACATCAACACCCAATAGGATTACTTCATCCATTACCCATTCCTAGCTGGAAATGGGAGATAATTAGTCTTGATTTTGTTACTGGGCTGCCTAGAAATCATAATCTAAATGATTCTATCATGGTAGTAGTCGATAAGTTAAGTAAAGTAGCTCACTTTATACTTGTTAAAACTACATATAAAGCTGTAAACATAGCTGATATCTTTCTAAAACAGATTTTTCGATTGCATGAAATACTGAAAGCCATAATCTCAGATAGAGATCCTAAATTTAAAGGTAACTTTTGGAAATATCTGCTTAAAGGATTAAACACTACATTAAATTTTAGTACTCCATTCCATCCTCAAACAGATGGACAAACTGAAAGAGTAAACCAAGTACTGGAAGATTTATTAAGAATGTTTGTGAAAGACCAGCCAGGTAAATGGGAGGATTATTTGCATTTGGTAGAATTTGCTTATAATAATAATTATCAGGCATCAGCCAGATTTAGGCCTTTCAAAATTTTGTATGGAAGGAAATGTAATACTCCTATCACTTGGAGTAATTTGGTGGATATATTAGTATTAGGTCCTAAACTGTTAAAGGAAATGGAAGAAATTGTAAAACAGGTGCAAGGTAATCTGAAAGTTGCGCAGGATCGACAGAAAATTCAAGCAGACCTTAAAAGAACTCCAAAAGAGTTTCAGTTAGGTGAACATGTGTTCATCAAGGTGAGGCCCAAAAATAGCTCTCTAAGATTGGGGAGTTGTGCAAAACTAGCATCTCGATAATGTGGTCCATTTGAAATACTGTCCAGGATTGGAGAAGTAGCTTATCAATTAGCATTACCACCAAATTTAAGAGTACATAATGTTTTTCACATTTCTGTATTAAAGAAATATGTTCATGATGCTACTCATGTTGTTAACTGGAATGATGTACAGGTGGAACCGGACTGTATCCTCGGATGGAGGGAGATCACACTTCGGAACTGCACCATTGGACAGGTGAAGGTGCAATGGAAGCACCTTAGTCTAGAAGAAGCCACCTGGGAATTGGAAAGTAATATGCGAGATGCATATCCAATTCTGTTCAAGGGGAATTCTAAGGATGAAGAATAAATAACATCGAGGACGATGTTATGTTCTAAGGGGGTGTGTATGTCACATACCCCAATTTTGTAAAAACAATATTATCTTATTTGATTTTATTTAAGGACAATATGTTAAATTTTATGCTAAAGTTGTAATTAATGACTCATCAGAGTCAAGGATATTTAATGTAATTCTGAATATTTTAATTATAAATAAATAAAGGTGGAGACAACAGATTAGGAGAGCTATTAAAAGAGTGTTTACTGGTCAAATTGGTGGAGGAGACTAGGTGGAGAGCAAACAAACATGTGGCAACATCCTCAAACCACTTCCAACTGTTGTAGGTGGCAACCTCCCTACATTTGGGGTCATGATCCCCCAAGAAAGTGGGATCATAGCAGGTGGCTCAATTAATGACAACCGACCCAAAAGACCTAGGCAATATTTATAAATTCCCATTGAAGAGAGCTGAGGCTGCTCATTCTAGGGAAGTGATCATTCAAGTGAATGTACTTCAAAGAAATTCAATGGAAGGGAATTGTGGAAAGAGTTTGAGCAAATAACTGCTAAGTGATCTAGTGCAGCTTTTCAGCTAAAGGATCTTACTGCTGAGTGCAGATTGTGTTACTGATTCATTGGACTAGTCTATTGTTTGCATGCTCCACCAGTTCTCAGCCAAGAAGACCAGGAACAGGCTCGGGGGTCCTGAGGAAGCGTTGTTTGAGTGTTGTCTAGGAGTTGGTAGGGAGGAACAACCTCCTAACGATGTTGTTGTCTATACTAATCAGGTTCTACATTATTTTGTTTTACTGTGTTAGATATTTAAATCTGAATCTGACTGTTAAATGAATGTTAAATATTTAGTTGTAAAATGTTAGAGTTAGAAATATTTTAGATTACTGAAGAAATGAGTTTGAAATAGTAATGTGTTAAGATGGAGAATAATTCTAATCTATGTTTTTCCACGCCTGGAAGGACCAGGCCATACTCCAGCACAGACTGAGTATTTAAAGTAGATGAAGAAAATGATAAGAGACTGAATTGATTAGATATGGTTCTACATTTCACAATAGCAAAGTAATTTATTTCAGTATGTAGGTTATTATCAACAGAACAATAATCTGGTTATCTTTGTTATTGTTTTTACAAGATTATTTATGTAAATATATTGGAAAAGAAATAGCAGTAACCTAGTACAATTAGAAGGATTATTATATTAAGAAAATACCCTAGTAAATAAGATGTTGTGTTTACATACAGTAGATTATTCTTTATTTTTATTCAAGTTAAAATATGTTGGAGGTTAAACTTTGTTACATTATAGATACATTCCTTTGTAGATAATTAGTATCTATTTATAAAACAGTAGAAATATCACAGTCAAGCTACTTTTTTATATTCAGTTAAATAGAAAAATAAACTACAAACACTTAGTTTTATTTACTAATAATATCAACTAAGCTAAGACTAACAAATACCATAAACCAAGTAGAGATACATTAAAGTATTTAAAATATAAAGAACAAACTAAACTAAGTTACCGAATCTAGGTTCTCTGATTAATTTCAACATTTTAGCTTAAGTAAATAAAACAAAAGAATATGATAATAACTAGTACATAAATAAATATCTATTTAAATACAGAACTGTTTTATATTTAGCAAATAGGTTATACCTGTAAAGGTATTCTACAGGGTCGAAACCCTAAACTAAAATTATTATTACAATTAAAAACAATTAAGCTAAAATCCATTATGTTGGATCGTTACATCAATAAGCAGTTAAATTATTAAAGACTGGTTACAGTCCTTACAACAAGTATATAAACAGATATAATTTAAGAAATCTTAATATGCACTGGTAATAATATTAACTTAAAACAATATATTTTTTTACCTATTTAAATAAATTAAAAGAATTATTTAAACAAGGGTTTCATTTAGGAAAACCCTAGCTCGTATTCCTGAGAAAACAAGCAGAATTTATAAATTACACCATGACTGAGTGACAGTCCCAAAATATTAACAATAATCTATTACAAAATTATATTAAACAGTAATAATATTCATTCATAGTTGAATAGGGTAAAAACCCTAAGTTACACAGAGTCACAAACAGTATTACTGCAAAAAACGAGTCTAAGCTCGAAGATAAACTGTCTTAAAAACTATTGCATTACATTGACAGGTCGTAAGGCTAGAAATTAAAACTATTTACAACACCCAGCCCACGGCCGGAACTACCATCGACTCAGCGAGGGTTTGAGACATAATAGAACCCAAATTATCATTTAAAAAGAAACTGCATAGCTAAAGACGAAGCTAGACAAGCTTCCACGCTTAGGGTTTCCCATCGACAACCCTGTTACAAGCAGGGAAAGAACCCAAACGATGAATGCAGGGCTTACCGAATTAGATCCATGGCATTCGAAGACAGCCAGCTTTGTCCTCTTCACGATTTGTAAGTGGAGTCTCAAGTTCCTACAAGGAATATACAATACAAAGTGTTAATTAAGAAACTTTTAAAATATTGGAAACCCTACTGTAAAAATAACAATGTTGTAAATCGTCTATGTTGAAATAACACTCAAATAATTACCTTATATAAGAATGTCAAATAGTCTAGTGGAGAGACTGTCACCAACAGCAAGTGTGCACATGAAATCTCCAAACCCTACAACAATGAAGGAGCACAACCAATAACAGCAAAGCCTTAGCTTCACACAACAGTGACAGGCCACGGAAAAATCCAAATGAAGTTACAAACAGGTTGCAAGCCAAGTGCAAACGAAACCAATAGACTCTTGCAGAGTACAAACCCACAGTTACAAATAAATGGCAATAAGACTGAACACCGGAGGCTATAGCAATGTTAAACTTAAGCGTTGGAGCAAGATAGAATAGAGAGAACACTCATGGCCATCATGAGACCTTGCAGACAGCCCGAAGGCCAGCATGAACTACGGAGGAAGAATAACAAAGGGTTAGGGTTGCATTGGTTATATATCTCCAATACATGGCCAGGAGATGACCATGTGCCCTCAATAATTCAAACCATGCATGGGTCGATTTCAATAGTTCACCTATTATCAAATAATTCCAATTATTTAAACAATGATTTAATATCAACTTTGCATAAGCTATGATGTTGCATATATAAATATTCCATCATTAGTCATATGTCAAATTATCGTAATTTTGATAGCTCGATATTGGCGTTTGGATAAACCATAATATGATCATGTTGACCTAGTGAAAGGTGTAATCACTTAATCAATTGGTTAATCCCAAAATCAACCTTGTATAGAATCTTTTAAAACTATAGTAAGCTTATAGGCTAGCAAATCAATGATAAGTATTCATATATTTAATCTGAAATCATCACTTATAAACCAACACTCGAATGGTTATAATTTATGAAATTGATAGTAAGTTGGATATCATAGTAAAAGATTATATTCATAAATTCTTTTACAGAGCTCAATTTTGGTTTAGATCTTCATAGTCACTATTTGCTTCTCAACATGTGAATTGCTAGTAATTTACCATGATTTTTTTATTTGGTAAGATAGTTTTATGATTATGCAAGACAACCTGTACTTAGCATAGGATAAAAAGTTGTTCATAGTAGAAAGATCTACTTTAGCAGTTGTTATAGACAGTAATTTAATGTAAGAAAGGCATTATATTAATAATAAGATTCACATTGGAATATTCCTACTCAAGTCCATAATCATTGGAACAACATGGATTGACTTAGATTTAAGAAGTAAAGGAAAACAGTTTTCCATGTGAAACGATGCAGTTGATTTTACACTAATCAAGCTTTTAATATTAAGAATTTTTTACAAGCAGTAACTTTCCCTACAGAATGTAATTATCGATCAGCTTGGTACACAAGTAAGTGATACGATAATGTTTATGATACAATAGTACATGCAGCACGACATTGACAAGGAAGCTAATAACATGTTAGTGAGCAACTAATTTGTACATATAAGTAATAGGATGATACTTACCATAACTTGTAAGTTAAAATTGAAATCAAATTTTATATTCTAATGAGAACCTTACTATCAGTATTAAAAGAAGCTCCTCCAGGTATAAAAACAAATAGTACGTATAAGTGCAATAATGCAAGTTCAGCACGTTAAAATAAAAATGAATATATGACAAAGATTACAATCTTAAAGTCCACAGTAAGTATCTTGCTGTCTCTAAGTTTGATAAAGAAAGGAACTCATTTATTTGAACTTTGTTTACAAGAAAAACTGGAGAAAATAAACTACTTTACCTCATTGGAATTGCTTGGAATTTATCAGCTTATTTTACTAAGCACATTAATTGCAAATAGAAACACTTCTTGATACTTTATGAGTTTAAAATGTTTACTAGTTCGATCATACCTGTAAACCTGTAAGAACTAGTAATCTTTCTGCATTAGCATAAATGCTAAGTAAGCCCAGGATTGAAAGCTAGATTCCACCTACTTGCCATAAAGAAGACTCATCAGTAAACTGAAATAAACAATACGCAAGTAAACCTTATTTATGTTACGAAAAGGAAACTGCTTTAGTTAACGTAATTTGAAAATATGTAATACTAGTTGTTGGACTGTTTCTTTTTCTACTAACCATTAGCTATTAGTAAATCGCAGATTCAGCATTTTATGTTATCTCAAAATTTTAAATTTTTATGAAAACTTGGGATTTTGACACGCGACTTTTAAACCCTTTCTCGCGTATATACGTGGGTTTGACCCCTAAAACCGCGTACATCGGGATGTGTGCAAAAGGCCAAATTATTTTGGAGTTTTCCTTGATGTGGATCCGACTCACTTGTCTCTTGGCCTTCCATATGCCTTGACATCGCTCGGATTCATTGAAGAGCTATATAAGGAACCCTTTGGATACATTGAAGGCATGAGGAATTGAGCGTAAGAAAACTATAGTCCATTGTTGCCAGAGCTTATAATTGAGTTTGCATCCCTTTTCCCTTGAAGCACTTGTGTGTTCTTCCAAAGCTTTCCCTTTGCTTGTGATCTTGCTATCGAGAGATGGAGGATTGAAGTGGTGGAGGCCCAAGTGGGGGACTCAATTTCTCTGATTCGCAGATGTGCCGACAGAGGTTGTCTCTATTGTAATCTTTGTTTTATATTAATAGAAATATCTTTTCCTGTCCAATAATGTGTATTTGAATGAATATTTGATACATGGATGATTTCAAATGCTTATATGTTATTGATTATCTATGCTAGAGTAGGTCTAACACAATTATATATAGTATGCTTGTCTTGTTTATTGAATGTTGAGGAAACAATTTATCAATTCAAGCTAGAGTGGGAAATCTCAACAGGGATCTACATCAACCATCCAGAATAAGGTACAAATCGAGATCTTTTAGTGTTAGTTTTTCATCATATAAGCTAGCATTATGATCTTAGGATCTTTTCACTGAGAGAATAACAAGCACAGCAATAAAACATAAGCACATCACAAGAGACAAGAGACACAAAGAGTTTTCCTCGGGGAAACCATAAAGGAGAAAAACCCACAACTTCCTCAGAGATAGAATCAGCACCAAAATAGTAAAAGCCCAAAACAGTAAGATGCACTCTCGACAACAGTAGTCTTCTTCTTGTCTAGTCCCAGTGTATTTCCTTCCTCACTAATGTGACACACTTGAGTGAGTGAGTGATGTGTGTTGCAAGTGATAAATAGAGAGGCTCTCACTCTCTATTTATATTCTTCCGTTCACTTGAACAGCACTCCAACATGTCAGCCTCACTTAACAATTACTTACTAGAGCCGACATCTCTAGGAGTGTCTAATAACCCTAGTTCCCCACCACTTGTGGGGACTTTGCCTCCTCCAACCAATAGGAGGGTAACACAATGGTGGGGACTATTGCCCCAATTTACAATGACTCACCTAGGGTCGACTTCACTAGGATAGTCTAATAACCCAAGGGCCCCACAACTGTGGGGACTTTGACCCTTGACCAATAGGAGGGTTACCCACAATGACTTGACATGACTTTCTCATTATAGAAACTTCCCAAAATAAACATCAGGGTATGACATGAATCAAATACATTCCAGAATAAACATCGGGTTACAATAGATAAGAAATACAAGTGAATACATTCCGAAGTTATAATTACATCAACACTCCCTCTTAACTAGGAAGGTATTCTCTCGACACAATTTATTAGCACAAGTCTTCTTCTCTGTATCATCTGAATCATCATTGAGTTATCGTCATATTCATCTTCAAGTCATCTTCATCTTTAGGTCATCTTCATCTGGATCTAGATCATCACTCGATCTAGATCATCGTCACTGGATCATACTCGATCTGGAACATCGTCACTGGATCATAATCGATCTGGAACATCATTACTGGATCATACTCAATCTGGAACATCGTCACTAGATCATACTCAATCTGGAACATCACTGGATCTGGATCATTTCTCGATCTGGATCATCACTGGACTGGATCTAGATCATCACTCGATCTAGATCTCTCGGATTCATCATAACTGGATCTAGATCATAGCTCGATCTGGATCTCACCTGGTCATCATCATGTGTTTACTATCTCGTCATAGGAAGTTCTACATAGCCAGCCTTCTTTCATGCTGGTTTTAGGCCTAGCCATCAGGTAGGTCTTCACCCAGCACTTACATCTGACCTACTCATCAGAAAGGCATGCCCAGCACTTACATCTGACCTACTCGTCAGAAAGGCACACCCAGCACTCACATCTGACCATGTAGTAAACTACAATCACATCAGAAAGGCCTCGCACTCACATCTATCATGGAAGGAACTGAATCCTCTCACCAAGATATAATGGTCTACCCTTACATCTGACATGGAAGGAACTTAATCCTCTCACCATGAAAGAATGGCCCACACTTACATCGGCCATGGAAGGAACTTAGTCCTCTCACCATGACGGAATGGCCTGCACTCACATCTGACCTGGAAGGAACCAAATCCTCCACCCTCTCCAGAAGGGCCCCCAGTCCCAAACTGAGCTACCTAGTAACTGACCAGGTGCCTCCTTTCTCCTAGAGAATGGCAATTGCCCTTACATCTGTCCTACTCGACAAAATGGCCAACACTCACATCTGACATGGGAGGAACCTAATCCTTTAGCCATGATAGAATGGTTCAGCCCTTACATCTTACCTACTCCTCAGAATGGCTCTCTCAGTCCCAAACTGAGTGTTCCTGGTAACTGACCAGGTACCTCCATTCCCAAAATGACAATCAGCACTCATATATGACATGGAAGGAACTGAATCCTCTCACCATGATAGAATGGCTCAGCCCTTATATCTGACCTACTCGTCAGAATGGCTATGGATCTCTAGCACTCATATCTGACATGGAAGGAACTGAATCATCTCACCATGACAGAATGGCTCAGCCCTTACATCTGACCTACTCGTTAGAATGGCTTTGGGACTCATCACTTTCCCTTCGAGGAAACCTCAATCTGGAGAACACTAAGCTTCTCCCTGAAGTACTCAAACTTCACTCTGGCTAATGGATTCGTCAACGCATCAGCTATCTGATCCTCCGTTGCAACATACTGGAGCTTCACTGCTCCTCTCTGCACCATATCCCTGATATAGTGATACTTAATCTCAATATGCTTCGACTTGTCATGGAACACTGGATTCTCTGACAACTTCACACAACTCTGGTTGTCACAATGTATGCAAGTAGCATCCAAGTGGAGATCAAATATATCAGACAGTAGCTTCTGCATCCATACTGCCTCACAACTAGCTGAACAAGATGCGACATACTCTGCTTTAGCTATACTCAGTGCCACACAGGATTGCTTCTTGCTAAACCAAGAGATCACACCTGATCCCATACTGAAGCAACATCCTGAAGTACTCTTCCTGTCGATGGCACTGCCTGCCCAATCTGAATCAACATAACCTTCTAGGTTAATCGTTTGATTCACATCGTACTCGAGCCCATAATCAACTGTACCCTTCAGGTACCTCAGAATATGCTTTGCAGTAGTCAAGTGAACACTTCTCGGATCTGTCAAGTACTGGCTCAAGGTGTTCACAGCAGAGCAAATGTCTGGTCTCGTGTTCGTCAGATACATCAATGACCCAATCATCTGACGATACATCGTAGCATCAACTATCTCTGAAGAAGCATCATTCAATAGCTTCATGTTTGATGTCATAGGTGTGGCCATAATCTTACAATCCATCATCCTGAACCTATTCAGGATCTCTACTGCATACTTCCCTTGTCCACACCTCCATGCCTAGAAAATAATGCATCGACACATAACAGGAGCATCACTGGTCTTCTGCCTTCAAACTTGAAGAAAAAGGTTGGAATCCACTTTACTCTCAGTAAATCCTAGAGTCATCGGTAATATGCCGATCCTGTCGTACCATGTCGAACATTAGGATCTTCTACAGTCACTCCCTCTGAAGCAAAGCATCATACTCCCTCTGTCTTCCGTACTCTATGCACTGAAACATTCTGTACCAGAGTGACAAGTAGTGTCCATATAGGTTCATTGGATGCCAAGATCCTCTATTTTGAACTTTTCCAAAAGTTCTTCTCACATCCATCTGCGAGCTTGTCATCCTTTATCAACCTTGTAGAAACGGTTAAGATATTCATCAATCTCATCATGTATGTGTTTCCTATGGGTGTCTTTTGAACTCATACAATGCCTTCTTTAATTTGCACACATGATTATGCATGTCATGTGACTTCACTTCCAGTGGATACAAATGTTTCTTCGTAGTCTATGCCTTCTTTTCGTGAGAAGCCTCGTGCTACGAATCTTGCTTTGTATCCCACGATGTTTCCATCTACTACATGATGGAACTATGAACTTCTCTTCAGGTCTCGATATTGCACCCTGACATCATTCTTCTTGAACTGGTCTTCCCTTTCTTCTTGGTGGCTGGAAGGTTCTGCATCAATGATGTCACTGCACTCATCATATTATTCTTCATTTTGAAATGCCGTCACTTGTTCTTTGGAACAAGTCTTCATTCTTCTTTGCTTTTAGGCGATTATGTATGCGGTCTTTCCTACAAGTCAAATGCAGTTGTATGGTTAGAAATTTTCATAAGGAACATTCATACTGGAAAATTCTTATGCATAAATATATGATCATGCAACTACTTTAGCCAATACAACATTCATCCATATCTCACTGAAAATTTCTAGATGCCTTCCATCTCTACCAGGACAACATTGAGATTGTGCACTAATCCAATATGTCAGCAAAGAGGTTTCATTCTAGATTAGCAATGGAGAGTTGTATAGCACCATGAGATACTTACCCATCACATGCATATTAGTAGTATATTGTCATTAATGCAAACATTCTATCATGCATAATACTTTAACTAAATATAAACAAATGCATAATAAAACAATGAAATGACAATTGAATACTTATCTTTATTTGTTTCATGGGTAGACTCCTTCTTGAGCCTTTAGCTTCATCGTCTTCTTCATTCATAATAGCACCATTTCTTATCCAAATGTTGAGGTGGAAAAGAGGTTCTTCAAGAGTTGAGTTCTTCATATTCCTCATCGCTTGAGGTATCTTCTTTGGAAGGTGAGAGCTTGATCTTCATTTACTTCCATCTTCTCTTCTCTTCTTATGAGTCGAGCTTCTTCTTCTTCCCAGAGTCTGCTGAAAGTAATTCCTTCCTTTTGGCACACATTCTTCGAATGAATGAATCCCATGATCTTGGGAGACCATTCAAGGTGACTATCATCACTTCTACATTCTTCACTTCTTTTTTTACCGCTTCAAGTTGTTCTTTTATTTGAGATACCCTCATGTTCTCTGCATTCTGGATCTTCACATCCTTCAACTGGTTTCTTCAAGGTCATATTCTGATTTATGTTCTTCCCTTGAAATAGCTTGGCCAGGGAATCAAACATCTTTGGTGTCTTTAGGGAGACACTTGTAATACAAGTTGATTCATGATTGAATCAGCAATGATCTTCTTGGCCTTGACCAAGTTCTTCTTGAGTAAGGCTTTGAGCCTCATCTCCCTCTGGAACTGGAACCTCTATACTCATGTAGGTGTCCAATCCAATTTCTTCAGAGAGATCATATACTTATAGGCTTGGAAGTTGTCAACTTCACCAAGCTTATCACCAAGCTGATGTGATAGATCACTTTGAAATGAGAACCTCAAATTAAAATAGCAAAGGATTAGATCTTACCGATTTGAGGTGTCCGTCTTGGTTCCGTAGTTGGTTGATCTAGGGTTTGTCACAGAAACCCTAATTTTAAAAACTTGGAATATTTCAGATATGATTGGATAGACAGATATACCTCTTCAAATGGATCTGTCCAATGTACTCCTTTTCTGAAAACAGTGGAGGGAAGCTCCCGAAACAGGAAGCCCTAATTTTCCAATTTCTTCTACAGAAATTCCTGTTACTGTTTCTATGATATCTCTGAAATTTATGCTCCTCTATGTCTGAAATTTTTCACTGAGGTATCCTCACATGTCCCTGATCTAACACCATAGGTTTCATCAGAATTGGTTTCACCATTTGGGATTTATGATCCTTTTCCCAAGGTGTCGTGTTACAGGACTGTTCAAAACAGCAAAGTTGTATGGCATGCCACATGTCACTGGTTCATCTTATAAGTCTGATATTCGGACCACCAAAAGTATAGTCCGTTCCCTTTTTGGAAAATCTTCAGGAATTCCATTTGGAACTATGTAGCCCAAGATATTGCAATTCTCCCCAGGTGTCCTGTTTAAGGATGAATTCTAGAAGAGGCTGGAACCCTAACTTGGAGGGATCATATCTCCCAGAATGTAGCGAATATGAGGCTGATGTTTGGACACAGTGTTCATCAGAATTTTATATTCAGCCCTTGAAATATTTAGCTTTTGAGACTTTGCCAAACTCGGAATAGAGTGAATGTACCAAAACTTATCAGTTTTAGTATTTAGGGTTTTTCCTAGCTCGGGGTCAAACTAGGGTTTGACTTTCCCGGAGTTTCACCCAACCAAATTTCTTGATCCAGGTCTCTAAACTTCGGTTTTGATGAGGAGAAAAATTCTATGTCGGTCTCACTCAAAAATTCCTCTTCTGTAGAAAGCCCTAATTTCCACATCGAAAACTAAAAATGCTCGGAATCAAATTCTGCTTCGACAGAAAGATGTGCCCTTCAATGGAGAGTCAGCCTAGCATACTTTTGTTGATGGATTGTGGAGAGATACCCAAAAAGTAAGAATCCCTAGCTTATGTAGCTGCATAATGTCTTCTTCTTAGGTTAGCTCTGATACCATGTTAATTTTTCATCATATAAGCTAGCATTATGATCTTAGGATCTTTTCACTGAGAGAATAACAAGCACAGCAATAAAACATAAGCACATCACAAGAGACAAGAGACACAAAGAGTTTTCCTCGGGGCAACCATAAAGGTGAAAACCCCGCAACTTCCTCAGAGATAGAATCAGCACCAAAATAGTAAAAGCCCAAAACAGTAAGATGCGCTCTCGACAGCAATAGTCTTCTTCTTGTCTAGTCCTAGTGTATTTCCTTCCTCACTAATGCACCACACTCGAGTGAGTGAGTGATGTGTGTTGCAAGTGATAAATAGAGAGGCTCTCACTCTCTATTTATATTCTTCCGTTCACTTGAAGTGCACTCCAACATGTCAGCCTCACTTACCAATTACTTACTAGAGCCGACATCTCTAGGAGTGTCTAATAACCCTAGTGCCCCACCACTTATGGGGACTTTGTCTCCTCCAACCAATAGGAGGGTAACAAAATGGTGGGGACTATTGCCCCAACTTACAATGACTCACCTAGGGTTGACTTCACTAGGATAGTCTAATAACCCAAGGGCCCCACAACTATGGGGACTTTAACCCTTGACCAATAGGAGGGTTACCCACAATGACTTGACATGACTTTCTCATTATAGAAACTTCCTGGAATAAACATCGGGGTATGACATGAATCAAATACATCCCGGAATAAACATCGGGTTACAATAGATAAGAAATACAAGTGAATACATTCTGAAGTTATAATTACATCAACATTTAGTGTTAGATATTTGGTTTCCCTTGCATATAGGAAAGGATTGATTTCTGGATTCAAGTTGTCTGTTGTGGTACCCCAAGCCATAGGAATTTCTCTCCGTAACAGAATTGGTGACTCCACTAGGGAGTTCCTAGTAGTTGTCCTTTCGGGGTTTTATCGGCATTCAATGTTCTTGAATTTCTCTTATTTCTCTGCTTCTAAGTCGAGTCTGGGGGCATGTTTGCATGGTAGTGTCCGATTGGTGTGAATTTTGTCTCAGTTTATCTATTTGCCTTTCTTTGTATACATTTTTCTTCCTGTACGTGAGTTTTTAACTCACAGTTATGTATACACATGGCTTTGACTACTATATCCGCATACATACGTGGGTTCACTGCAAACAGTCACGTATGCCCTAAGTTTTTCCTTTTAGAGGAAGATTGATTATTGCTGGGTGAATTTTGATGATTGTTGAGTCTCCTTTGATACTGCTAGAGTCTGTATACACCTCTGTTTCTAACCAAAGACACCTTTTTTTAGGGTAAATTTATTTTTTAAGAATGTTCTTGTCATTGCATTTTCGATTTTTTGTTTTGGGATTAGTGCATTATATTTCTTTTAACTTAGTACTTTGCGTGAGTGTTGTTTGATTGTGCTTGTAGAGTCTGGGGGTGGTAGAATCATTTTTTTTCTTTAGTATCTCATTTTTATTCAAAAAAATCCAAAAATATTTTCTTCTTTGCATCATTATGCATTGCACTTTGCACTTTGCATGGTACTTGCACTAGGTTTTCTTAGAGAAGTATCAGTTAGGCTTTCATATAGGAATGACTGCATTTGTCATTTGAAGAAAATTTTGCATTTCACGTAGTAGCATGCCCTATTTTTCATTCGACATGACACATTTGCATTGATTGTTAGGTGTGCATTTTACTTCGAGTTGCGTCATAACACCCTTGGTTGCACGATCATCTACCTTTTTTGAGTAATGAAGCCAAATAAAATCAACGCTTAATTAAAATGGATTACACTATTTTCTTTGATAGGGTTCACCAATAAGATTAGGTTTTAGGGTCTTGGAATAGTTCATTGTGAGTAAATTCTCCAAGACCACTAAACAACAACATGTATGTGTCTGTCCAGGTGAAAGTGTGAAATTCCTTGGTATAATTAGTGTTTCTCAGGATCCTCCTCTTACAAGGGAGTTAAGCACGAGGCAGTGTGAGCGGTTATTGATTGGAATGACCCCTAGTCATAACTGAGTAGCACCAAAGACATTTCCAAGATTGTATTTGTATTTGGGGGCTCTTTCAATAGTTTCGAGATTTGCTACCTTACCCATACGGTCAATCCCGCCCGTGACTGTCCGCCTGAACATTGATTATATTGAGGTGACCTTAGTTGCCTTACCTAGGTTATCGAGGGGGTACTTTGCAAGGGTTATTCTATAGGTGTCCCGACCAGGTTGGGGTCAGATAGCACAGTTGCTATATGCATTGAAGCTGAGGGCCACAATAATTGGTTACGAACCTTCGCTTGTTATGTATGAGAGTCTCAAGCCTCTCCTAGGTGAGACATACCTGCTTCATTCGGGAGCTCACATATCCTACCCTTGTTTGCTTTTGATTGGCTTTAGATTATATTGGTGTATGCTCTGTGCATGTTAGCTTGCTTAGGGTTTGCATAATTAGAGAGTCTTTTTCATTTTTTGAGTCATTGTGGATTCGGGTGCAGCACCCCCTGTTCTCATCGCTTAGTAGGACTTCCACCTTCTATATCTCCTCCTCCTTTGGGAGAGAGAAATAGACCGTCCAGGCGGACTACTTCTCACATTGATTCACACACGATGGGAGATAATGAAGATGAAATTCCTGAGTTGTCTTCTCCACCTCAGGAGGTTGGAGAGGATGATCCTACTCATGTGTATGATCCTTCACCTGATATACCTACACACTCTAGGTTCGCTCCTTCACATGATATACCTACACACTCTGGGTATGATCCCTCATCCACAGGTCATCGTTATTGGATGTCGGGTGACGAGACTCATCATGAACCTACGAGCACTGGTTATGTTGGTTATGGCATGTCTGGCATCCCTACACATGATCCGGCGTTCCATGCCAAGTCAAAATTTGATCCTAGCACTATGCCTGGGGGCATTCCCATTCCTTTCTATGCGAAGAGATTTGGGAGCACGAGTCACATTGCACCCTCCATCCCAGCAGTGGAGGCTACATCACATGTTCATCCTAGACCTAATGCTAGTAGTCCTATTCAGAAACCAGAGCCAAGATGAGTGACTGTAGGGAATACCACTTACAGGATTTCATATATCCCTTCATCCTCTATTCCTAGTTCTTCGAATGTTATTTCTCCCCCACATTCACATGGTCCTTCAGGCTGGAATGTTGCTACGAATCATGTGCGTACTGCTGCTACTCACATAGTTGTTTCTCAGAGTCAAGTACCTCATGTTGTATCAGGAGGTCATATTCTTACTTTCAGAACATCTATTCCTACCTATGGAGTTTCTCATGGGACATCTCATGGGACTTCTTATGGACCGCAGTATGCACAAATTTATTCACCTTATGGGTACAAGTATCAACAACCCACGTACTCCCTGAACTATGGATTTGTAGCCCCAAATAGTCAAGGTACACTGCATTATGGTGCTTCCATGCCACCCTACACGGGTCAAACGGGAGGAGGATACTATGGCCATGGCCATGGTGGTTACGATAATAAGTCCTATGTGAACCAAAATTATTAGAGAGCACCTCATAGGCCTGCTCAACCTAGACTCCCTTTCCTCGCAACGTTGAATCTGCCTGACTTGTCGAGACTAACGAATGATCCAGTATCTTATGACCCAGCTTGGCCGGCTATCCCTACAAAGCTTCCCTCGAACATTCCCAAGTTTGAAGGCAAACCAGGAGAATATCCAGGTGAACATTTTACTACATTTCATCTATGGTGCTCTTCTAACTCCTTACACGAAGATTCGATCCGTTTAAGGCTATTTCAATGCACCCTTACAAGGCTTGCAGTGAAATGGTACATAGAGTTACCTAGGGAGCATTCACTTTGTTTGATGACCTAGCTATGACTTTTCTCAAGCACTTCCAGCTACCAATGCGTTACGACATTGGTACAAAACTCTTGTCGACATTTCGGTAAGACAAAGACACACATATCTCAGACCATATCCAATAGTGGCCTAGATGGAAGAGATTAATTAAAGCCTTCATACTGCCAAAGTTTCTCCTCGAATGGTTCCTTAAGTCGTTACTACCTTATATAGCAAAGAATTTTTCCACATCCGGAGTTTAGAACAAGGAACAAGCCATTTTTAGGGCATAGGAATTGCACTTGATTTATGCTCCGCATTCTAGTTTTGACCCTAAGGTCAAACCTAGACCACATGCCAATGGCATTGTTGGTTGTACAAGTTCCAAACCCGTGGATTCGGTTGTGAAACAGGTCAGTCAATTATCTATCAACCAATATTCCTTGGGACAAGCCACAGCTTCATCTCAACCCACCCAAATGGTGAGTGTGCTTTCGATACAATCGTCAGACCAGAAGGGTAACCAGCAACCCGGAAGGAATAAGAAGAAGGGTAAAAACAATCGTAAGGGTGGGAATAAGAATGAAAATGCCAATTCTAATGACAAGAAAACCTGAAATGCTGGGGGGACAAGCAGCCTAAACATAAGGTTAAGTTTCCTTGCAAGATGTGTAAGGAGGACCACCTCACTCACTTGTGCCCTCAGATAGAAAAATCCTCGAGGTTCATAGTGCAGGGCCTAGCTGTGCTGACTAACCCTTTACCTCATAATAAAAATATGAACTCGAGGACCCATGATCAATCTGGTGGGGATCAAGATCCACCGGAAGCTTGGAGTGGTCATGGTTGCATCAATATGGTGCGTACTGCTAAGGTTGTGACTCATGCGAAGGACTATGGTTCGTCACAACCAGACCTTGGAAAGGAACCTGCTCCACCCGAGAGTCCTCTGCATATTGAAAAACATGTGGATAAACCTGAAGTTGCTCCTCGCATTCCTAAGGGAGTCATTAAGAATTAGGGGCACAATACTAATGCTTGAGCTGCACAGAACTATTATGTTATCGAGGATTTGGGACACACTCCTTGTGCGATGTCTGCACTCGAAGTACTTCAGAGTTGTCCTTCACAAAGGAAAGCTTTGCTTTCTTCTCTTGGTGTTAACGATGACAATTCTTCCTCCATCATCAAATTTGAAACCATGAGACTACAGCCTCGCTTTCCTTACTATGTGTCTCTCTTGATTCATGTAGAATGTCTTAACAAGACCATCAAATGCACTGTGATTGATGAAGGCACTGCTGCTTCCATGATGTCTTTGGCATGTTGGAAGGGTTTGGGTTTCCTGAGTTGTCTAAATCCACTACCATGTTGACTACGTTTGATGCTAGATCGTTTCGGCTGCACGGCATTCTTCCTTCTCTTAAGGTCAGTTTAGGAGGGAAGACTGTCACGATCGAGGTCGAGGTGGTTGATGCACCCCTTGACTACAATTTGTTACTGGGTAGAAATTGCATGTACAGTATGCAAGCCGTAGCTTCTTCTCTATTTCGAGTTGTATGCTTTCCATTTAATGGGAAGATAGTTACAATTGATCAAATATCATTCAAGAATCCATGTTTTAGAGCATCTTCGGGAGCTTCTGTCCTGATTGTCGCACACTCTCAGCCGGCAACTGGGAGTGTGGGTGTGGGCATGTACCCATCCCTTATGGGATCATTTAGTTGTCATGCACCTATTCTTATGATTGGGTCTACTTCCGTTGAGGCTTCATCGTCATTGTATTTGGTGTATTTTTGCACCACTCATATGGAAGATCCTTGGATTCTTCCTATGCCGAGTCCTTCGAGTGAGCCCATCGGAACGGACATGTCGTTGCCTACAACTATGATAGCATATCAAGCTAATCTTGAATGTGTTGCAGAGCCTAGTCCTTCCTCTTCGCGAACAGAGGAGGAGGACCCATATGTGTTTCCTGCATGGGTATTTCAGTCTTCTCATGCACATGACTACCTTGATAGTGTTTTTCCATCAGATGAAGTTATTATTGAGGCTATGTCTGGAGTTGAGCCACCATGGGAAGAGTTGCATCATAGATCTTACTTCCTTCCTGAGCTTGACCGTTTGGAGTGTGAAGACTTTAGGGAGATTCTTAGCAAGAGAATTGGTAGTCCCGTGGTTCCATTAAGCTCTCCTAGTCTGATGGTCAATGGAAACATGGAAAATATATCTCCTACCATTCCTATCAACATCTCTCGCGATACTGGAAAGATTGAGAATGTCTATATTGGGGCAGAATTTTCCCATGCTGAGATTCAAGAGTATACCGAGCTATTCAAAGAATTTTGTGATGTATTTGCTTGGTCATATGAGGAAATCCCAGGTATCGACCCTCGCAATGTTGAGCATGAGATTAAAACTTATCCCAATGCTAAGCCTATTCAAAAATGCTTGCGTGTGATGAATCCTAGGAAAGCACCCGTGATTAAGGTTGAGATAGAAAAATTGTTGAATTTCGGTTTTATCTATCTCGTTCCCTTGACGAAGTGGATTTCAAACCCCGTTCTGATTGATAAGAAGCAGGGAACGATCCGTATATGCACTGATTTCCGTGACTTGAATCGTGCATGTCCTAAGGATAATATCCCCACACCATTTATTGATCAAATTTTGGATGAGTGTGCGGGAAGCGAGGTATTTTCCTTTGTGGACGGCTTTTCTGGATACAATCAAATACAGATCAAACTTGAGGACCAACTTAAGACTGCCTTTATTTGTCCTTGGGGTACCTTTGCATATCAGAAGATGCATTTCGGCCTTAAAAACACCGGATCCACTTTTCAGCGAGCTATGACCTTGATCTTCCATGATCTCAAATCGATTATTGAAGTATTTTTGGATGACCTTGTTGCTCATTCTCGTCAGAGGATGCGTCATTCCTACCATTTGAGATTAGTGTTCAAAAGGTGCCGCCATTATTTGATCAGATTAAATCCTCACAAGTGCATCTTTTGCATGAATTATGGTCGCTTATTAGGGTTCATTGTCTCCAAAGAGGGTATAAGAGTCGACCCTTTGAAGGTTGAGGAAATACTTAAATTGTCTCCCCCGAGAAACATTAGACATATTCAATGTTTGCAAGGCATGGCAAACTTCTTACGGAGATTCGTCATGAACTTTGCCAATTTGACTAGAGGCTTTATGTGTCTTTTGAAGAAGGACACTACCTTTTGCTGGGATGAGAGAGCCCAGGAGTCCTTTGATGTGCTTAAGCGAGCCTTAGCATCGGCCCCGGTGATTAGTCCATCCGACTATAGCCATGATTTTCTTATTTATGTGGTCACGTCTATGGAGACGATTGGTATGGTTTTGGTTCAATAGGATGAGGAGCTCCAAGAGCATGTCATATATTATATGAGTCAAAACCTTATAGATGTGGAAATCCGTTATTCCCATGTGGAGAAGCTTGCCTTAGCTACTATTCATGTGGTTCAAAGATTGAGACACTATATTCTCCTTCGCCAAACCTTGGTGGTAGCCCATGTCAATCCATTTCAGTTCGTCCTCACTAGAAGGATGATAGGGGGAGAGTATAATAAGTGGATTGTCATCTTGCAAGAATTCGATCTCGAGTTTGTTTTGGCAAAATTGAAGAAATTGTTGATTTTTGTGGAACTTATATCTGATTTCCCGAGCGAAGAGGAGGAGGAGGCTTGTGAAGATACGTTTGTCGATGAGCAAATTTTCCTGATCTCAACTTTGGATCCATGGTATGGGGATATTATCATATATTTACAAACATTGAAGGTCCCTACTCACCTTTCACGGGATGAACGACGATGATTACGTCACGTATCCAAGAATTACCTCATAGTGGATAACACATTGTATCGTCATGGGGTAGATTCCATTTTATGTCATTGTTTAACTCATGAGGAGGCTGAGCTTGTGCTGAATGATTGCCACAGAGGGGCATGTGGTGGTCATTTATCTGGGCTTTCTACAGCCCAAAAAATATTGAGAGCGGGTTATTTTTTGCCGTCGATCTTTAAAGATTGTGTTAATGTGGTCAAAAAGTGCCACCCTTGCCAGGTGTTTGCACACTATATGTGCTCACATCCTACCCTGTTACATCCAATTATCACCGCCAGTCCCTTCACTAAGTGGGGGCTTGATTTCATGGATTGCAACCCAGCTTCAGCTGGGGGGCATCATCATATTATCATGGCTGTTGACTACTTCACGAAATGGGTTGAGGCTATGCCTACAGTTAAATCCGATGTTGAGATAGCCGCACACTTCGTATTCAATCAGATTATTACTTGGTTCGGTATTCCTAAAGAGCTTGTCACTGACCATGGTAGGCACTTTCAAAATCGGATGATGGAAGAGTTGGCCTCGAAGTTAGGGTTTAAGTAGAAGCATTCTTCTTCTTATTACCCTCAAGTGAATGGATAGGTTGAAACAGTGAACAAATCACTCAAGTTTATTCTCCAATGAACCATCGCACAAAGCAAGACCAATTGGCATATCATGTTATATCCTGCTTTGTGGGCTTATAAGACCACGGTTAAGACTACCATCAATTTTTCTCCATATCAGTGTGTACATGGAGTGGAGTCTGTATTGTCGGTTGAGTGCAAAATCCCTTCTTTGAAGCTAGCCACAGAGCTCTTACCAGACACTTCCCCATTGGAGGAATGTTTGGTCCATTTGGAGCAGCTTGATGAGCAGTGCCAAGATGCTTTAGTGGCTCTAGAAGTGAATAAGCATCGCATTAAGGTCTAGTATGATAAATCTATCCATCCAAGGAAGTTTAGTGAAGGAGATTTGGTCCTTTTGTGGGACCAAGCTAAAGAACCCTTGGGGGCGAGAAAATTCAACCCCATGTGGCATGGTCCTTACGTGGTTAAACGTGTGTTAGAGAAGGGTGCTTATGAGCTAGTAGATTACGAGGGGACAGCCTTGGCGGAGCCTAGAAATGGGATCCATCTTAAAAAGTACTATGCATGATTTTCAGGCAAGGCTGACTATTGTATATTATTGTACAGCATTTTGCATAGTTAGGTTTTTCTTATGGTGATCGGGTTTGTTGATTAGATTCCATTTCTTATCGTAGATGTCAATGGAGTCTTCCATCTATATAGGATTTGCAGATGGTGCAAGCCGTCACACTCAACACTTAGCCTCTGTTGCTTGGGAGATTTATACTCCTATGGCTCAGGTATTGTCTTCAGGAGGTATATGTTTACGGCCCTCTTCAAACAATGTTGCTGAATATAGTGTCGTATCAAGCTTCTATGGGATGCAATTTCACATGGTGTTCTATCTCTTGAGGTACGTCTTGAATCAGAGTTAGTAGTGTCACAGCTTAATGGCTTGTATCATGTTAGAGATCCAACATTATTACGAAGATTCTTACATGTGAGATTGTTAGAACAGCAATTTGACAACATAACATACATACATGTTCCAAGAATTTATAATCAAGTTGCTGACTCATATGCTAACTATGTGTTATATTGGCATTTGTTTCATAGACAATAAGCTCATCACAAACATACATTTTTACACATGTAAATAAATAAACCGATCATCATAAAAAAAAATCATTAAACATCCAAAATGTGATAATACATAGTGTCATAATACAAAAATGGGGCTTCCGAGCCACCAAAATATAAATAGACGGTAGTACAAAATGTATCACTCCCAGGTATCTAATCCTGGGGAGGAGGATGGGGGTTCTGATCGTGGAATGTCACCATGGCTCTAGCTAGCCATCGAAACAACCACACCCATGCTTGTGGCACACCCACCACCTGATGCTGCATGACCTCAGGCAGGTCCTAGACCTACGCCATGGGTACCCTGTGTGTCAGTCGCACGAAGTTGGTATGAATGCTTTGGAGTGTCTACTCCACATCCACACCCATAATGTCATCTCCTCTTCCCCTTCATCTATGACAAGGGAATCCTTTAGGCCATCATGGTCCTACATCTGCATACATATGACGGGATGTCACTATGTGTTGTCATGCAAAAACATGTCTTTTTTATTCCATATATCAAAAAACACAAAAAAAAATTAATAACTCAAAAATATTCAAAAGAGGGTTGGGATTTGTTACCAATATCACCATATGTTGATCCTAGTAGTAGTGGCATGTTGGGATCTCCCTGAAAATCTATCCCCGCATAGGGGTAGTCATCAATGGAAATTATCTGTCACTGCCACCATGGAAAGAAATCAGCTGAATAGGGGTTGGACACTCTACCTCCACCCAGTCTGCGCATTGCATCTGCCCAATGTCATTGGGGAGGATCTCAAACCCCATGAAGAGGAACGTCAACTCTAGGGCTCAATCCCAGAACACGCTCAAAGAAAAACGTGCTCAGTATGCTACTGAAACCGAAGTTTCATACTCTGCCCATCTTGCACTCGTTGAGCTGGTGCTTCATGTTTCCCAATAGTGCAATGCTCCAATTGTAAACCGTGGGTCTCATACACTCCACTGCATAGAACATCAGAGGCCGTGAAGCCTAGTGGAGTGAGGCTAGCCCTTCTATCCTGCCCAGTGTCAGTAGTATGGCCTTTAGGCCTAGCACATGTATGGAGTTAGTTGGTATCTGACTCTCGACCTTCTCCATGTCCGGATAACAATACACTTCTATGTACTCATCTATGGTGAGGCCACCTCCAGGCCTGCGAGAACGTAGGTTCACCACTTCCCCTTGTCGGGACATTCCAGTAATAAAGAATATGTCCTCCACTTCTATGGTGAGGGACATCCCATCAATCTAGAAAGACTCTGAGTCAGGATCCTAGTATTCTACTAGCATTTGCAGCAGTCTTGGTTTGGACCTTAAGCCACCAAAACATGTAGAGCCCGCATGCACGAAGAGCCTGTTGTGCCATTAAATCACCCCGTACTGCTTCTTCTACATCCCCGTGCTCATGTTCCCTCCATTCTAGAACCATCCTACACATTTAATTCAAGTTTGGGTCATTAGAAGTCTTAGAAAACTTGAGCGTGGCCGCATACATGACTATTTGCTAAACAGTCGCATATGTACATGACTTTGAGGCCTTTCTCCGCGTATATCCAGCCCTATACGTGGAAAAATCCTCGATTTCCATGTGGGTCATGGCGCATACTTTAGGGCGGCATAGAAATCAAATTGGACCATGAAAATTTGAAAAATTTACATGAAAATGAAAGAGCAAGGCATGGGAAATTACCTGGAAAAAACGGTGTCAGATTCCACCGGCTAGATCTCCTGGAATTCGCGTTTGAAGTTCTGAGCTCAATTGGGTAAAAATTTCAAATGTTATATAATGTTTTGAATTTTTCACTATTTATAGAAAATTTTCAAATTTTTGAAAATTTTTACCCCCTTTTCTATAGTTTTGGACCGTTTTTTACTAATATATGATGTAGGAGACCGTTTTGAGCGTCGTTTCAACCATTGTTTTCACCCGTTCATGCTGATTTTAGGTATGATGTTTAAACTGGCATATAGGTTAGGTTTCACCTCCATTTTCATTTTACATGACCTTATGACCATTTCATTATAACCGTAGGTACGAACCCATTCTATCTTGTCACGAAACCTTCTTACTGTTTTAGAAGTGGCATGATTAGAATGGTAGAGCTTGACCTTACATGGGTACCCTAGTTAGCTCCTTATTTGCATTTGGTGCCCATGCCGACAGTTTTGTCCTTTAGGGTGTGGGAGTTCGTTGTATAGTATTTCCATGACATTTCGCAAGAGCCTCATACTCCTCTTGATCTTTTGCTGGCCTTTTTCCCCCGGACTCCCTTATGCCAAGTTGTAATTACATTATCATGAGCTTTTCCTGCCTCATTGAGCCTTATGCTGGCTTCCCTGACTTTCAGTATCATCCATGTAGCCCGAGCTTGTCTCGTGTCTAGCCACACAAAGCCATTTTATATATCCTTTGCAACTTGATTCCCTATTCTTACTGGGAGGGTACTTTCCCCCGAGTGTCGCTATCCTACACATGTATCCTTGCATTGAGCATAGGTATGTTCCACTGCTTGGAACTAGTTTGTTTTCCCATTTGACACTCGTCTCCTCCTAGTCTGTAACTTTAAAGCAATTTTATTCTTTTTCAAGCTTTTCAAATATTTGAAAAAGTCCAAAAAAAATTAAAAAACCAAAAATCCGGACAAGAAAAGATGTTATCTTTGGCAACAGTCAAGTCGTGTCGCCTTCGAACAGAGCACTGTATATCACATCCATTAGTTGGGTTAATAGTTTTACTTTATGAGCTGTAATCCTTTATCTGAGTTTATCTCCACCGACTGGTGAAGCTTCCAGTCCCTATGGAGCCTCTGTCGATGCCTCCTATGTCGCAGAGATGTCCTAGTTTCCATATCGAGTCTATGCTGCCTACATTCAGTCACCATTCACCTTTATGCTCTTGTTCGAAGGAAGTTGAAACATGATTTGGCCATTCCTCAGTTATCTTGACTTTGCATGTCGGCCATTCCTGGTACAGTTACCGGTTCGTGCACCTTATGATCGATTCCTTCCACATTATACATATTTGCTGAGTACCTCGTGTTGAATGATGGGGGATGCCTTAATGCCCTCCTTCCAGTGGATTTCATCCCATCGCCTTCAGATCATTTATTCTGGGATAGGAATCTAGAGTCAATTTTTAGTGCCTTGAGACTTGCAGTCATTAGTGGTAGGTTCTCTCGCCATCAACACTTTCTTGGGAATACATCAATGTCCCTTGATCAATGGATTCTCTCAAGTGTTCGACCTCAACACATTTATTCACACTTGTTAGTTTGCACTCTAGTACCTTGATTCCCATTTTCATTATCGGTGGGTGATCTAGTGTTTGTCAACAGTATACATCAATGACCGGTAGTCAGACAATGGATTTCTATGTTCGACCTCGACACCTCTATTCACATAGTAGGACATGTACTCGTAGCGGTTTGTGTAGAAGACCTTCCAGACTGGTGGCATCTTATATATGCTACCTCTTTGATCGTGCCAGTGTTCATGAGATTTCAGTTCTCATGACTTGATTCCAGTATATGTCAAATATTTCCAGCCATTATGGAGATCTTGATCCATTATATATCTTCATATTTCATGGAGATCATGATCCTCTGTATATCTTCATCATGGAGACTCTGAGCTATCTATATTGTACGTGGTGATGACCACACATGTCATATTTTGTATCATGCCTATTCATGGCCATTGTACTCTTATGTATCCAGGACTGCTACATCTACTTGCAGTTATGTGCAGAGTTTTGATCATTGTATAGTGCTGATTGGATGGCTGGTTCTTCCACTTGGTTATTCATCACTTCACTTATGGGATGGACTTATAATTTATTTCGGCCATCGTATGACCCCTCTGACCTCACACATTAGGGGGCGTCTATTATAGCTGATTTTACCACACATGGTGAATCACACTTTTATGGCCTTCCATGTCCCTCTGCATACTCCTTAGACCCCATGGACCATTTTTGTTCCTTTGATGTTTCCAAGATCATCCCTAAAAACATGCAAAAATTTTCATACGTGACTTTTAAACCCTTTCTCACGTATATACGCAGGTTTGACCCCTAAAACCGCGTACATCGGGATGTGTGCAAAAGGCCAAATTCTTTTTGGAGTTTTCCTTGATGTGGATCCAAGTCACTTGTCTCCTGGCCTTCCATATGCCTTGAGATCACTCAGATCCAACCTTTCATTACCCCATTGAAGAGCTATATAAGGAACCCTTTGGATACATTGAAGGCATGAGAAATTGAGAGTAAGAAAACTATAGTCCATTGTTGCCAAAGCTTATACTTGAGTCTGCATCCCTTTGTCCCTTGGAGCACTTTTGTGTTCTTCCCAAGCTTGACCTTTGCTTGTGAGCTTGCTATCGAGAGATGGAGGATTGAAGTGGTGGAGGCCCAAGTGGGGGACTCAGTTTCTCCGATTTGCAGATGTGCTGACAGAGGTTGTCTCTATTGTAATCTCTATTTTATATTAATATAAATATCTTTTCCTGTCCAATAATGTGTATTTGAATGAATATTTGATCCATGGATGATTTCAAATGCTTATATGCTATTGATTATATATGCTAGATTAGGTATAACACAATTATATATAGTATGCTTGTCTTTTTTATTGAATGTTGAGGAACCAATTTATCAATTCAAGCTGGAGTTGGAAAGCTCAACAAGGATCTACATCAACCGTCTAGAATAAGGTATGAATCGAGATCCTTTAGTGTTAGATATTTGGTTTCTCTTGCATATAGGAAAGGATTGATTTCTGGAGTCAAGTTGTCTGTTGTGGTACCCCAAGCCATAGGAATTTCTCTCTGTAACAACATGCATGAAACTCAATTAGGGATAAGGCTTCTAACTACCACTGTTTAGAAGTTTGATAATATGGTGTAGAGATGGAGAACTTATCATGCTGGCAAATTCATACATAAAACGGATATATATAAATGGCTAATCATAAAAGGGAAAGTACTTATAATTCAAATCATCAATATGCAAATAGATGACAGCTATCAGACATCAATTAACCTGAATAACACATTCAAGCATAAGCACAAAATAGACAAGAAATGGAAATGGACATATGATAGCAAAAGATCTTATATTAGGTCATGAGAAATATGAGAAGCTTGAAAATAGTAATGGTATACAAGTCCCCAAATTCGAACCCTTTCAATAACATAAGTCTTAGGCTTTATAGCCTTTACAAAAATATTCAGATCCTGAAAAATTGGATCTGATTTACTAAAAATAGAATTGTTATTGCAGAATTAGGTTAAACAGCCCTAATTTAACTACTAGACTATCTAACTGAAAAATCCGTCCACTGTTTGAACCCTCTGATGACTGAAGTGAGTATTGGGAATCAACTGCCACTGGTCCTCTGCTAGATAAGTCACTGTTTGCTAGACAGTTAGTGTTTTTGACCCTTTCTTCTTTTATGTAACTGCAAAACTGGAGTATACCTTCCCTGATGTTGTTCTTCAGCGCCTTTCATCTTTATACTTCATCCTTGAGCTAGTTATGTTCACCCAAAACCGATCCTTTATGCCAAAATTTGATCCCATGCCTCTTTCTGCTTTCGGTGGTTAAGGGATCAAAATGTCGGGCCTGTTAGCTGTCGAAAGTGCTGCTTTCGGTGGCTAATGAACCGCTTCAGCATCCGCTTAAGCCACCAAAAGCCCTATTCTGCAAAAAAATTTAAGCATCCTCCAAAATTATGCTTTTAAGTTTTGTTTGCTTATCTTTTTATTCAGCCTGTTCAATGTTTGGAAGGTTAGCCGTAGCCTGGCTTCATTCTGGAGGATGAAGGCTTACTGCTACTTCAACTAGGGTTTTCAGTGTAAGATGAGTGCTAAGGTTTGGTTTGGAATCCTTCACCTGCAGCCTATGAAGCCTGATTATTCTGTAAAACCTAGTGTTGTCCTTTATGTGTCTTAGATTTAGTCTTTTTAGAAAGATATACCTTTCTCTCATCTCTAGGAAAGAATTGTGCAGCTGCTTATTCCTCTTGGTCAATATAGCATTGTTTTTCTTTATCTCTCTTTCTAAAATTTCCATTTCAGACACTTGTCTCAGCAACTGATTTATTCTATGTGTCCTAGGCTTGCTAGAGGAAGCCTTCTCTACTTGTTCATCTTGCTCTTTTGGTGTAGGTGATGGGAGATCTTCATTTCCTGCTACAACCTGCACTGCTAGCACCTTCCTCTCTTTCTTCTTCTGAATCTGAGTAGGGCAGGTTCAAAATGTTTCCACTATGTGCTATTATTTCCTGGCCCTTTTCACTGAAATCTAGGTTTCTTTTAACCTGCTTAGTTTTAGAAGAGGAAGGAGGTTGTTTTGCTATTGTTGGGGAGATAGCCCTTCTTTTCCTCTTTCCACTCCTTGGGGTGTTAGAATTTTTTGAAGGAGACTTTCTCTTCTCTTCTGGCTGTAGGCCTGTTTCAAAACCATTCCAAAACAAGAAATGTGTCCATGCCATATTTCTCCTCTTCAGAAATTCTCGGATAAGGAGTTGTATAAGGCCATGGTGAGACAATATTCCAGCAATCTTAGTTGGTTGATCCTTCACCTAATATGCCATTTTCACCAGGCTCTTGTGTAAGTAGAAAGGTAAATACAGTGGACTCTTTCCTATGAAGTGGTTCATTAGTTTGAAATGGTAAATCATGGCCCTATTGTATCTTCCTTCACAAGTTATATATACCACAATGGCCTTCAGTAATTGCTGCCACTTCTCTTCTAGCCATGTGGATGGGAAACTTTTCGTCCACACCACCCCTCTGTGTTTAGGCTTCAAATAAGATCTGAACTCCACATCCTTTGTAATGGTAGTTTTAAGCCACTTCTCCCTAGTTCTAGGGAGTTCAGTCACTTCTGCAATTAGGGTTTCATCCACCATGAATTCCTCCTTACCTATGAGTTCCTTGGAGCGATCGAAAGAAAGAGCAAATGCCTCATCCACCTGCTAGTGTGAATCTTGAACTTTCTCACAAAATTTGTAGCAGCCAGCATCTTTGAAGAACTGGCAGACTTATGGATGTACTTCCAGGTAGCTGATGTCTCCTAAATCTTGCCTGAGAGTAGGCCCTCCCTTCTTCATTTGTTGAATGTGCTCTTGAGTGCCTGCAAAAATTCAATTCAAGTTCTGTGGAAGAGTGTTAGCAGGCTGACTTTCAGAGGTGGTTTCTAGTGGTGAGGATTCATGTCATCAAAGGTGGAGTGTATTGTAGGATAGGGCACTGATTATGAGGGTTTTAACTGCATGATAAATTCTTGGGTGAGAGGACAATGGCCTTTGGTGATATTTTCGAGACCACTTGCCCAGCAATCATTTTTAAATCAAACTGGATATCCAGTGGATATTGTTTGTAGTTTGTTGGACAGATGGAGGGAAGACTAGGGTTTTGATTCACATTGGTCCTCATCAGAAAAATAATGGCCTCCTCAATCATTTACTTACACCTTGATGCAATTTCCCTGTCCTTTCGGTGGTTTATCATGCCTTATCATGATCTCTACTATGCTGATGAGCTTTGATTTGATAGGCAGTTAACCGTTTCTTCTTTCTACCATTTTGAAGGTTAAGGGCCCCCAAGATTTTTTCTACTAGCTGCTGAAATGAAAGCTTTCAGTGGCTAATGAATCGCTGACCTGTTTGCCTAAGCCACCAAAACTTTATTTTGAAATGGTGCTGTAAAACTTTCTTTCGGCGGATTATATTGTCTCTGGATTTCCTCGTTTAAGCGCCGAAAGACAAGCCTTTTGGTGGCTAATGAACCATCAACGCTTTCACCTAAGCCATCGAAACTGCCTTTTCCTCAACGCTTTTCATTTTCTTTTGGTGTTTAATTCCCTCCTTTGGTCGCTCACTAAGCTGTCGAAACCAACACCTTTCGATGGCTAATGAGTTGTTTGAAAGTCTCACCTAAGCCAACGAAAGTCCCTTTTAACGAATAACTGAACGAGCTAGCTTTCAATGGATAACTATGACCCTGCATTAAACTGTTAGCTGCCAAAACCATAGCTTTTCGGTGGCTAATTAGATGTTGGAAAACCCACCTAGGCCACCAAAAGCTGAAACTTTCAATTTTATCAAATATCGAAATAATAGAGATCCACAATTTGTCAGTCATTTTAAAATCTTTCACGACATGACTTGAATTCTTCATCCTATCAAAAATAAATTTTCTGAGTGAACTTAATGAAAACTAAATTTATTTTGGGAGATAACACTATAAATACAAGCTCATACTCCATGGTTGATGGGGAGAGAAGAATAGTAGATTTATGTTGTTGAATTGATACCCTAGCCTGATCCATCAAAGAGAAATTGTGGAGAAAGTTGGAGCTATCGAGGACAAGGTGCTAGTCTTGTGAAGGAGTGTATAGGCACTAAGGCACATGGTTGTAAGCTCTTTCATTAATTTTCTAATGCAAAGTTGATTTCCTTCCCACATATTTGTTGCATTAATCTCGTAGTCACTAATATGGATGTGTAGATGATTTTTTGGTAGCTTTGATGTCTTTGTATGTTTGATATGTTTTACAGGTATACAGGTCCTTCATCAGAGTTACATTCCAGGCATCTATAACATTCAGGGAAGGTCTTCAACCGAGTTATCCATTCATTTGTTCTGGATCTGAACCATTCAGACCAGAGGAACAGCTTCTATATGCAGAAGGTGATATATTCTTGATAACAAAGCACAAGAAGGAATCTACCAAACAAAAAATATAAGTATTTGAATTATCTTTACTATATATGTTGTGTATTATGCATGATAGAATGTTTGCATTAATGACAGTATACTACTAATATGCATGTTATTGGTAAGTAGCCTATGGTGCTATACAACACTCCATTGCTACTTATATAGAATGAAACCTCTTTTTCTAACATATTGGATTAGTGCACAATCTCAATAATGTTATGGTAGAGATGGAAGAAATCTGGAAAGTTTTTGTGTGTATACGAGATATGGATGAATGTTGTATTGGCTAAAATAGTTGCATGATTATATCCTTATGCATAATAATTTTTCATTATGCATATGTCTTATGAAATGTTTCTAACCATGCAACTAGTGTATGTTACTTGTTCCAAAGAACAAGTGATGACACTTCAAGATTCACTCCAATAAAGATTAACCTGAAGCTCCCAGGGTTAGAGACATCGTGACGGAAGAAAGAGCTTCAGAAGAATATAAGAGAGCGGTAGATCCACCTCGAGAGATAAATATCATCTTGGGCATGAAAGATAATTCAAGATGAAAAAAAATATGGATGGACTTCCAAACTAAAGTAAGAGGCCTCTTATACACTCTAGATATGTGGCAAAATTTAGAGACATCATTGATGCAAACCCTTCCAGCTATGGAAGAATCTATGATCAAAGAGTTACAGTTGATCATGGGGAATGATGTCTAGAATATGGTTCTGAGACCTGAAGGGAATTCCGTAGTGTCTTCCATGTGGATATACAAGAACAAGTATACAAAAATAGGGAATAGACTATGGCATGACATACTCTATTGACTAGACACACTTCTCCAGTAAAGTAGAAGTATATATCGAGCAATGAACCACCTGTGCAAAATAGGGTTTGTACAAGCTCATAAGGAACCCATAAATAAGCACATCTAGTTACATAAGGAGCTTGAAGATCACATAGAGTGATGAATATCTTAACCTTCACTACAAGGTTGAATATGGAAACCTATAGAAGACAACAAGCTCACAAATGGGTGCAAGATGAACTTTTTGACAAAGTTCAACATAAAGGGATCTTGGTATCTAGTAACCTAATATGGATACATAGAAGATCCATAGCAGAGGATGCTACCTGTCACTGGAATACAGAATACAGAGGGAGGTTGATGCTCCGTTCGAGGGAGTGACTGCAAAAGATCTTCAATTTCAACATGGTATGATAGGACGGACAGCTTCTTGATGGACTAGGACTTTACCAAGAGTAAAGTGGGTTCCAACCTTCAAGGTTGAAAGTAAAATACTGGGATATGTCGATGACCTGACATGATGAGATCATGGTAGAAGAAATGATGGAAGAATGCCAGTCATTAATGAAGAATGACGTTTGGGATATAGTAACCAAACCAGAAAGCAAGAGGGTGGTATCTTCCAAGTGGATCTACAAGATAAAACATGATGCTGATGGAAGTATTGAAAAATACAAGGAAATATTTGTGGCTAGAGGATTCTCTCAGAGAGAGGTAGTTTATTGTTAAGAGATATTTTCTCCAGTAGCAAGGTACACTTCCATCGAAACCATCATGGCACTTGCTTCCATGATGAAGTGGGATCTACACCAGATGGATGTAAAGACAACCTTTCTAAATGGTATGATTGAGGAAGAGGTTTACATCAAACAACCATAAGGATTTGAAGTCAAATACTGAGTGACTCGTGTATGTAAGTTGAAGAAGGCTTTGTATGGACTAAAGCAAGCTCCTAGATCTTGGTATGGAATAATAGATAACTTCTTGACAAGCTTGGGTTTTACCAAAAGTAAAGATGATTCTAACCTTTACCTCAAGGTAATGTATGATGAACTTGTCATACTATTGTTGTATGTGGATGATATATTTCTGACTGGAAATGAGAAACAGATCATAGAAATTAAGAAGAATCTAACTAGAGAATTCGAGATGAATGATCTTGTATTGGTGCACTATTTCCTCAAGCTAAAAGTGTGGCAGAGCCCAGAAGGAATCTTTCTGAACAAAGGGAAAGTATGCAATGGAAATCTTAAAGAGATTTGGTATGTTGGATTGTAAATCCATGGCCACACCCATGGATACCAACCTGAAGTTGTTATCTAATGAATCATCAAAGTTAGTGGATATGACTCAGTACATACATATTATTGAGTCGTTGATGTATCTGACGAATACAAGGCCAGATATATGCTTTGTTGTGAACACCTTGAGTAAGTATCTAGTTAAACCTATATGGGTTCACCTGATAGCTGCAAAGCATGTGATGAGGTACCTAAAGGGTACGATAGACTTTAGACTAAACTATGATAGAGATCATGACTATAGATTATATGGATATATGGATTCAGATTGGACAGGAAGTGCCGCAGATAGAAAGGGCACATCAGTTGGATGTTATTGTCTAGGATCTGCCATGATCTCATGGTTTAGTAAGAAACAGTCTAGTGTTGCTCTCAGTATGGCTGAGGCAAAGTACATAGCAACTTGCTCCACTATTTGAGAAGCCATATGGCTTCAGAAATTGACGACATGTGTATTTGATCTAGATCTAGATACCACAGTGATTCTATGTGACAACCAGAGTTGCAGAAAGATGGCAAAGAACCTTGTGTTCCATGATAAATCAAAGCACATAGAAATATGATATTTTACATAAGGGATATGGTACAGAAGGGAGCTATAAAACTCCAGTATGTGAGTACCAATGAGAAATTTATTGATGTGTTGACCAAGATTCCGTAATAATCTTGGTGTATTTTGAAAAGAATTTCCTCGCAAGGAGGAACAATAAGGATGATACATACTTTCCTCGCAAGGAGGAACAATGATGATGACAATGACTTTCTTTGGAAAGGAAGAAAAATTCAAAGATATGGACCCTTCTTGGAAAGGAGAAATAGGTCAAAGATATAGACTCTCTTCGGAAAGGAAGAACAAGTCGAAGATACAAACTCTCTTGAAGAACAAGTCAAAGATATAGACTCTCTTTGGAAAGGAAGAACAAGTCAAATATGTGGACTCTTTTTGGAAAGGAGGAATAGGTCGAAGATATGGACTCTCCTCAGAAAGCAAGAACAAATCAAAGATATGAACCCTCCTCAGACAATGGGGGAGCAAGTTGATGATATAGATCCTCCCTGAAAAGGGGGAGTGATGATGAGACTGTCATTGATGATAGTGATGCTCAAGTATGAAAGAGGACAAGTGTGCCTAAAGATGCTAACAAGGTCTGGCATTCACTTGTGGACAATAGTATCCTCTCTTGAGGATGGTCTTGTGGAAAAATAACACTCTGCTCCTAAGAGTGGTCCTTACTAGTTGAGGATGGTCTTGTGGGAAAATAACACTCTGCTCCTAAGAGTGGTCCTTACTAGTTGAGGATGGTCCTATAGATGTTACTCTCACATGGAGAGTGTACCTACATTCACATGTAGATGTTGTAGAATAACACTCACTTGCGAGTGGTCCTAGCATTAATGTTAAGGATTCTACATGATGAGTCCTCACAAATTCTAGATCTGTAGTAGCAGATGTTACTCTCGCATTTAGAGTGTATCATAGAATAACACTCGCTTGAGAGTGGTCCTAGCCTTAATGCTAAGGATTCTCTACGATGAGTCCTCATGGATGCTAGATCTGCAGTAGTAGATGTTACTCTCGCATGGAGAGTGTACCTACATTTATATGTAGATTCCATAGAATAACACTCGCTTGGGAGTGGTCCTATGTTTAGTGCTAAGGATGCTCTATGATGAGTCCTTGTGGACGATGTAGTCCAACACTCGCATGGAGTGTTCCTATATATAGTGCTGAGGATGTCCTACAATGAGTCCTTATGGAAGCCATATATGCAGTGATAGATGATACTCTCGCATGGAGAGTATACCGTAGAATAACACTCGCTTGCGAGTGGTCCTAGATTTAGTGTTGAGGATGCTCTATGATGATTCCTCGCGGATGCCATAGAATAACACTTGCTTGGGAGTGGTCCTAACTTTAGTGCTAAGTATTCTCTATGATAAGTCCTTACGGACGATAGGTCTTGCATTCACGTGAAGAAGAGAACTACATTCAATTGTAGATGATTTAGCTAGTCGATACTATGGACCCTCCTCGTTAAGGGGGAGTAGGCTGATGGAGGATTGCATAATCCTTGGACATATTTCCTAAAGTGATAGGGATTGATCATCCGGGAAAGAGATCATGTGTATTGCAGGTAGTGTTGTGGAAAAGGATTAAGAATATTGAAGTGTTGTGGCAAAGGATTGAGAATATCGAAAATCTACTGCAAAGGATTGAGAAGATCTAAGTGCTACCGCAAATGATTGCGAAGGTCGACTTGTTGTTGCAAAGGATCAAAAAGATCGAAGTGCTGCTGCAAAGGATTAAGAAGATCAAAGTGTTGTTGCAAAGGATCAAGAAGATTGAAGTGTTGCTGCAAAGGATCGAGAAAATCGAAGTGTTGATGCAAAGAATCAAGCAGATTGAACTACTGCTACAAAGGATCAAGAAGATTGAAGTGTCGGCGCAAAGGATCAAGTGATCATATGATGTAGAAGATAAATAATCACTATTGTAGAAGACAATGATCCAGTACTGAAGACATTGAAGAGTAATTGTTCTAGTTATTGATTGGGAAAAATTCCTATGACGTATAGATGTATCACCTTGATAATGTTGCAGATGCTCTCTCTCTCATTACTCCTATAGTTGATGATGATTTTGTCAGTAGAATACCCTTCTCGTTAAGGGGTAGTGTTGAAATATTGTGACTTGAAAGGATATTCTAAATGTATTTTACTGATGCACCCCAAGGGAGATGCATTATTTCTCCATCACTATGTTAATATTGTATTTTGTCATCATAGAGTTATGAGGTAAAGCCTTCATCATAAGCCAAGTCAATAGTACCCTAATTAATATAATATAATATTGTTTTGAGCCTTCCTTGGTGAATTCGTCTGAATCAGTTAAGTGGGGCCGACTTGTTAGGTTAAAAGTCAAGTGATAGAAAGAGTATAAATAGAGGAGTTGTGTGTTATCGGATAAGTCTACTCAAGTGGACTCAAGCCAGATCTCCCTAGTCCAAGCGGATCTAGAACAAATCAAATACAGAATACAATCTACTTTCCTAGATCAAACAGAAATGCAAGTTAATAGATAGATCACTTACCTGTAATATGAAAATACTCTTCTCTCTTTGTTGATCCAAACTCCAGAATATTCAGATCTCCGGCTGCAAAACCTTGCATAGCAAGTGGAAACAAGCAAATAGTACATGTGTATCCAAACATGAATTGATATAAGCCAACAGTTAAGGAAGAAATCTCTAAACATTATTAACACAACAACGTTTATGGAAAGAGATTTGTATTAATGTAATCAAGGAGATACATAGAATTACAGAAGGTAAGAATGTCACAACCAAGCCTTAACGATGCAACCTTCCATCCAACAATCCAATCCAAATCCAAGCCTCTAAAGAAAGATAGGGATCACCTAGAAATTCCACCAGCATAAGAGTACTGTAGTCCTTCCTCTCTTCACAATGAAGAGAGGATTTAATTTATAAGGATAAAGGGATAGAGTAGGTTGAAAATTAGGAGGAGGGATTAAATGGATCTTCCCTATAGGTTAGGAACTAAATTCCACTTCACCTAAATGATAAGGATAGACCTCCAACTCATCCACCTTTGAGAAGGGTCTTGAAGCTCCATTTTTTTTCCTCAAAACACCACCAACGCACTTAACAGGAAGGGAAAAAGCACTGTTGGTGCATTTAGCAGTGGGAGACAGAGTGCCGGTAGCAGTGTACCTAGAATAAAGGGAAAATCACCTTTGGCACGCCTAGCATGAAGGACAAGAGAGTTGTCCTTCCTAGATAAGGAAAAAAGGCTGAAAAAACCTCAACATCAATCCAGTTTAGCAGAGAGAAATTTGGGGATTAGGAAAAGGGTTAACACATGGATCAAGAGGACAATATTTTGGTGTAACAGAATGCCCCCCAAAGCATGAAGTTAGTGGAATGAGATAGGTGAATGGTTTGTAAAGTGAAGAAATTGAAGGCAAGGATGTTGGCTGGAAGCTGCTGCAGTACCACTGAGTCAAATCTCAAATGACTCATAATATGGTTGTCGACCAATACAATGTAGATCCATGGTAGTAGAGACTGACTGAACACAATCATGGATACTAGCCACAAGCGTAGATCCATGATGAGATGATAACATAGCCATGACTAATACAATGTGGGTCCGTGTAATATGACTCAAACAAAACTCCATCGCAACTTGGGTGAAGATATATGACAACCTAGGGTCTTCAAGACGAACCTGGAACGATACAAATCCAACAATGTGATTACAATGTCTTGACGTCGAACATGGTAGAAACCACTTGATTACCAGTCATTAATGTAAACTATTAACAAGCACAAGGGAAATCACCATTGATGTCAATGATTCCCAAGGTATCATAGTACATACCATCAAATGTGAATAAAGGACTTGGAGTCGAACACTCAATGAGATATTTCAATCAAGAGTCAATGATGTAAACTCATGTTGAAAGTGAGGTAGCCTTCCATTAAGGCATGCTGTTCCAAGGTACTTGTATTGGTTTCTAAGTCTAGTTCCTGGATGAGGAGTTCGAGTCGACAAGAATAGACTCATCGAAGGAGGGCCATGATGAATCCCTCATCATCGACATGAAGCACGATCAAATACATTTTGGAGTAAATCGGATAGCAAAGTGATATACAAGAATGAATCGGGGATGACCAACATGATAGAAGGTATATTGATTGCAGACAATGAAAGGATGACCAAATTTCTCTTGAATATGGCCATGGAATGACTTGGCAGTATTGACACAAGAATGATGCCAATCCCACAATGCAACTGATGGTGAGAGTATTTCAGGACAACTCAAAAGAGTAAGAAGACTCTAGGAATTAGCAGGACTCGAAGACAAACAGATTACCCAAGTACTGAAATGCATATGCAAGTGAGTGCCATGTTCAAGAGTGACTATATACTGCCATAACAAAATACAAACTCTTTCCTTAATTTCCCCATCATGATTGATGAGTACCTCTTTGCTTTTTAACAAGCTAGAAAAGGGTAACAAACGCTCAATATAGCTCATCAAGCGATGAGTCCATCCTCATATGTTTTACAAACCTAAGAAAGGAGAGGTTCATACCTAGAAAAGAGTCCTTGATCATTTGATTTTATGAGTCCGACGAAAGTAAACTCAGTATTGTTCATGTTTAGAGAGTCTAAACGAAAACACAAGGAAACTCCAAAAAGGGTCCTTTTTCGTAAATAGGCCTAGTCGGTCCGAAAAAAGAGATAACCTACCACAAACTAGTCAACCGTTCTGATACTTTTACAAGCGTGAACGTAACAAGTTCACTTGGAAATATTTTTGTGTTTTTAAGGAGACTAAAAAGAGCTTAAATATAACTCTGGAATGAGTTCTATTTTCATAATCCAATTTTAACGAGTATGAAAAACAGTAAAACTATACTCGATACCTCTTCACTAAGCTTTTAACGAGCACAACAAAGGTATAAAAGGCACTCATAACCTTTTTCATGTTTGATTCTAGAGCACGAAAAAGCGATAAAGTAAGCTCAAACCAGTTTTCATGTTTTAACCAAAGCACGAAAAATGAAAAGTAAGCTCAACACCATCTTATTGTTTTTAACGAGCTCGAAGATCAGTTGAAAGAATTCTTAGGGTATCTGCTTTATTTTTTAACGAGCTTGGAACAGAATAAGAACTATGCTCAAAACATGTTTCATTTTTATGCAAGCTTGAAACCAAATAGTAAACTGCTTAAGGAAACCTACTTCATTTTTTAACAAGCTTGAAATAGAAAATGAACTATGCTCAAAAGGTGGTTTCATGGTTTAATGAGCTCGAAACTAAAGCAAAGTATGCTCAAAATGGCTTCCATTAATGGGTGATTTCCCAACATGATGTCCAGCGGTTGGTACTTGCCCCCAGTATAACTGTCAAGTAGCTAAATCCAACATAAATAGGCAAGGTACATGCCCTCGAAGCTTCGTTTCACCTATTTTACAAGCAGATGGAATGAAGGTTCGAATATTGAGTCTTGACACAATGGAAGAATCCGTTTCATTTTTTAACGAGCTTGACACGAAAAAGGAACTCTGCTCAAGGTCAGTTTTATTTTTTAATGAGCTTGAAACCAAGAATAAACATTGCTCAAGGTGACATGTTTCATTTTTACACAAGCTTGAAACAGAGAATAACTATGCTTGTGGGGACCTATTTCATTTTTACACAAGCTTGAAACAGAAAAATAACTATGCTTGAGGACATCTATTTCATTTTTTGACGAGCTTGACACACAATAATAACCAATCTCACAACCATCTATTTCATTTTTTAATGAGCTTAACACAGAGAAAAAACTATTCTCACAATGTTTGTTTCATTTTTTAACGAGCTTGACACAAAAAAGGAACTATGCTCACAAGCATCTATTTCATTTTTTAACGAGCTTGACATAGAATGGGAACTATGCTCACAATGTCTTTTTCATTTTTTAACGAGCTTGACATGGAATGGGAACTATGCTCACAAGCATCTATTTCATTTTTTAACAAGCTTGACATAGAATGGGAACTATGCTCACAACGTCTATTCCATTTTTTAACGAGCTTGACACGGAATGGGAACTATGCTCACAACGTCTGTTTCATTTTTTAACGAGCTTGACACATAACAGGAACTATTCTCACAAGCATCTATTTCATTTTTTAACGATCTTGACACAAAATGGGAACTATGCTCACAAGCATCTATTTCATTTTTTAACAAGCTTGACACAGAATGGGAACTATGCTCACAACGTCTGTTTCATTTTTTAATGAGCTTGACACATAATGGGAACTATGCTCACTCCATCTATTTTATTTTTAAAGAGCTTGACACATAATGGAAACTATGCTCACAGGTAGTTCTAAGCCAACATGATGTCCAGAGTTTGGTGGGTTCCCCCCTTACATAAGAAGCTATTGAATTAACTCCAGTATGATGTCCAGAGGTTGGAGCCATGCACCCCATTTTACCTATGATGGAAAGAAGCTAACTAGAAGGGGAAGGAACCACAAGAACATGCAGCACATTCAAGGAAGTCTAACAATTAGGAGTCATACGATGATCGTGTTTAATGAAGGAAAGTTGATCAACGGTCACAGTCTTCCCATCATGGGGAAAATACATCACTCAAAATAGTGTGGACACTACAACTTTCATGGCGTAAACATAATCATGCCCAAGGATCAGATTAAAATCTAAGGGACCTTGGACTACCATAACATCGATACAGATAGATTTTCCTTCCAAAGTAATAGGCAACTGAGGAAGGATCCCTAAAGGCACTGTGGGTCTTCTATTAAAATCCAGTATCTGATCGGTAGTTGGCACAAGCAGAGGAGAACCTATGGCTTTCCAAGCAGTATAGGATAGAATACTAACAGAAGCCCCTTTGTCAACAATAGTGTAGAGTATACTCTTAGCGGTAACTCGCACAGCTATTTGGAAAGGAACACTTGAATGAAGACGAGATTCTATTAGGTTACTCCAGTCAAAGGAAATAACCTCACTACTTGGAGAGGTTTATGTCGAAAGAGACAATCCTCTTGCATAGAATAATCAAAACTAACTATGAAAACTTCAACAGGATGGTTTTCACTCTCAATTAGAAGAGAGGTACAAGACAAAGACTATGTTGAAGGAACTACTTTAGTCTCAACATTCCCTGGCGAAAGAGTGGGATCAGGTGGAGATGACATCTAATCGACCACTTTAACCTCACTCTCCAAAGAAAGAGTGGGATCAACCAAGGATGGACTTGGATCGACCGCTTCAACTTCACTCTTCAATGGAAGAGTGGGATCAACCGAGGATAGACTTGGATCGACCACTAGATCAACCAATGGGATGTCAAGGGACAACTTATGATAACCAGTTGGAAGCTGTTGCTGAGGAACAATAATATCTTCCAACAACTTTGAAGCTTCATCCATGCGAGGACAAAGGTAAGTGTGGTGTGTATCATTACATAGCAAGCAAGGATACCTAACCTTTCCTTTTCGACTTTTAACTACACAGTCACTAGTTGACGGGGCATCATCAGCATGATGATTAGAGACTGACAACACGGGATGTTTAGACCACACTTATGATACAAGGGAAAGAGCAAGATAGTCCTGGAGAAGGTGATCACCCTTGCAAAGTCTACAAGGCAACTTAGCTTTACAAGTGTCAGAAACAAGTACATCAATACTGCCAGCATGATGACCAGTGGCTAGTGGGCTTCCAACATGAAGATCAGAGGTTGGAGCAACGACCTTCTTCTTAGTGTTCTTCTTCTTAGACTTCCTTTTCGTCTTCTTTTTACCTGCTTATTTACTAACATTAGAGTTTTCAACAGGTGAAGAGGAAGAAAGGGAAGTCGATTCAACATTCAAGGAAGAAGGAGAAGGGTTCGCATGAGGTTGATGCTCATGCGGTAAAGGACCAGGATCCGTCACAAAGGATGCATTTGGTATAACAGGATTGGAGAATAACCACATAGGTAATCCTATAGTCAATCCAGGAAGGTTCAAAATGGCCATGAAGGGAGGAACAACATCTCCACAAGGGGGAGAAACAAAAGACATACCATGAAAAGGGTTCTCTTTACTAGCGGTCCCAGGAAAGTCTCCCATATCTGAACTCTCTAATAATATCTGAAATACTACACAAGTGAAGCACTACTCAAGTATAAAAGCAACAAGAAAACTATTTGAATAGGAGTGGATCAAAAGTCAGGACTCTCATAGGATTATAAAGGCTTCACAACTCTGCGATGCCAAGATGGCCAAAAGTTTAACCTACTTGGTTGCAGGAATCTTAAGAGGGTCTCCTAATATACGCTAGGTACGGAGGAGCTCAACTCCGTAGTGGTGATGTCTAATGCACAATCGTTTGATAGAGGCCCTCTGATATACAATCAAGTATGTGAAGTACCTTTCGATATACCTCAAGAATACGTGAAAGGTCATTCAATATACCGATGCTACGTGGAGGAAATGTGCAGACCCCGGATTGCAGTGCAAGAAATAAATGACAACTGCCACGCTTAACGACACCGAAACACGTCACTAACTTACTCACATTTACTAAATTATTTTAAACCTAAGATAGCGTTAATTTTATCTTGAGAAGTTAAGTGGATACATGAGGTGTAGATAGGAAATTTAAAAAGAATGCAAATCCTAGTTACATGACAATGCACATTTCTATTTCGATGAAAACTACCTAAGGTAGGGAAAGAGTTTTATGTTAAAGAAGATAGAAATGAGAGATCTAAGAAATCCAAGTTCTATTCAAAACCAAATATGAAGCTTCAAAGATTAACATCAATCAGAATTCTTGAAAATACCTATGGATTCATACATGCACAAGGGGGATCTGGGGGGGGATTCCCCCCCCCCCCCCATGGCCTGAGGGTTCTTTGGGGATTTGGGGCTGTGAGCCCCTGAAAATATATATATATATATATATATATATATATATATATATGGCTTGTTTTTTTTTTAATTATGCTTCTCTTTTGATTGAGTTTTCTCTTCAAACAAACATGAATCTAAACAATAAAGAAAATGATAATTCTCTTTTCAGAACTACAAATAGAAAAGGAGAGAGTATCTACAACACTCCATTCATTCAGAAATCAAAAGGAATATGACAAGCACCCAAACAACTCCAAAACAATCAAGAATCGCTCCAAAACAACCAAAATGCAACCAAAAAACTCAATGACTGAGGGGAGGAAGGGTTTGGAGATTAGATCTGAGAACCAAAATAGATCTAAAGAGGTCTGGAGATGTGATAAGGAATGGAAAGGAAGAGCTAAAAGGTGGAGGATTGAAATTTCCTACCATAACCAAGTCATTCACTTGACTAGTAAAGCATCCCAAAATCAACAAAAACAACTCCAAACAGAGATTATGCTGGGCCTATGGGGTCTATGACTATCATATACAGCCTAAAAACCACAATACATCAAACCAAAACCCAAAAAAGAAATAAATCTGAGCCAAAAACTAAGTTTCAAAGGGTCGACGCACTTCCTTATACTGCACCAAAGCGCCTTTGGCACACCTACTATGCAGCACAAGAGCGATGTCGGCGCACCTACTACACAGCACAAGAGCATTGTCGATGCACCTGCTACACTGCACTAGAGCATCGTGGCGCACCTACTACAATGCATAAAAGCACCTATGGCGCACTATCTCTTAAGGCAAAGAGTGTTGGTGGCATGTACACTTATGAAACTAATAAAAAATATCAGCGGCACTCTGTCTACACATCCCAGGTGCACCGGTGGAGAAACAAACCAGGTAACAACTAGATTTCCTATGGGAGAAGGGAAGAAGGTCTGATAGTGATCCAAAGAGCATTAAGAGGATGCAATACACTCTTCAAAAGAAAAAATACGAAGGAGAGAAGGTCTCTAGAGGCTAGCAAAAGGATTGATAAATAGATATGAAATCAAAAACAAAATCAAATCAAATCTATGTACGTCCCCAATATGGTCGCCAAATTTGTTATCAGATAAATATATTGAAGCGGAATCAAGCCATATCTACCTAGTCCAAGTGGATCTAGAACAAATCAAATACAGAATATAATCTACTTTCCTAGATCAAACAGAAATGCAAGTTAACAAGTTGCTTACCTGCAATATGCAAATCCTCTTCTCTCTTTGTTGATCCAAACTCCAGAATATTCAGATCTCTAGCTGCAAAACCCTGTAGAGCAAGTGGAAACAAGCAAACAGTACATGTGTATCCAAACATGAATTGATCTATGCTAATAGTTAAGGAAGAAAGCTCTAAACATTATTAACACAACAACGTTTGTGGAAAGAGATTTGTATTAATGTAATCAAGGAGATACATAGAATTACAAAAGGTAGGAATGTCACAACCAAGCCTTAACACTGCAACCTTCCATCCGACAATCCAAGCCAAATCCAAGCCTCCAAAGCAAGATAGGTATCACCTAGAAATTCCACCAACATAAGAGTACCATAGTCCTTCCTCTCTTCACAATGGAGAGAGGATTTAATTTATAAGGCAAAAGGGATAGAGTAGGTTGAGGATTAGGAGGAGGGATTAAAGGGATCTTCCCTATAAGTTAGGAACCGAATTCCACTTCACCTAAATGATAGGGATAGACCTCCACCTCATTCACCTTCAAGAAGGATCTCGAAGCTTCATTTTGTTTTCCTCAAAACGCCACCGACGCACTTAGCAGGAAGGGAAAAAGCACTGTCGGCGCACTTAGCAATGGGAGACAGAGCGCCGGCATTAGCACACCTAGAATAAAGGGAAAAAGTGCCTTCAGTGCACCTAGTGTGAAGGACAAGAGCGTCGTCCTTCCTAGAGAGGGAAAAAAGGCAAAAAAAACCTTAGCATCAATCCAGTTTAGCATAGAGAAATTTGGGGATTAGGAAAAGGGTTAAGACATGGATCAAGAGGACAATATTTCGGTGTAACATTGTGTTCCTCATTTAAACACGCACTCACTTGTGTATAGCGCATAGGAAAGATATATATATGTATATACACCTGCTGGAAGAAGGTGCACTTATCTGGGGCCTTTTCTTGTACTTTGATACATCTTATACAGAGGAAGGTTTGTTGGGTTTTCTTCCCCGTGAGGGTTTCCCAGGATAAATCTTTGTGTTATTTTGTGTGGTTGTACTTGCCTATATTTCAGTGATCCTTTTGCATATGGTTATGATGTTATAATGCTAAATTTTATCAGATCTTGCATAACCATTAAAAAATTAACACTATAATCGAACAATTTCAGCTTGGGATTCCTCTTTCTTATTCCTTTCTTCTTTTGTGGTCTTTTGAGCTTCTTATGCTTTATGTGCCACTTTCGGGTTAGGTTCCTTTTTCATCATATCCTCTTTTTAAAAATACTCTTCTTTTTTTAAAGCCTCTTGTAGAGCTTTTTTTCTCCTTCTTTCATTGATTTCTCCTTCTATGCCAATTTTTGAGTTTGTTGGGAATGAAGTGTCCCTTTTCCTTCAAAGAATTTCTTTAGGTGCTTCTTCTCTTCTGATTTTGTCCTCTTCTTTTTTATTTTGTATTCCGTTCTCACTATGCGTTAGCTTCAAATATACTTTCTACACAAACATGGATGAGTCTTAGAGAACCATTTGTTGACTACGAAGCTCCATTGTGAGATCCATATCAGTAATTTTACCAAAAACCTTGTCAAAGTTTATGGCTCCTTGGAAAAGGAGTTCTTGAGGGTCCTCTTCATCCTTTCAAGTAGGTTTTAGCATAAGAGACTTGAAATGACCTTCAATCAATTTCTTAGGGTCATTCTTTCTGTGGGATACAAACCCAAGCTTTAAGTCATCTAGAGTGTTGGCTTCTTTACAAGCATGTTGGGTGTTGGCTAATGTGAATGAGCCAACACCAATGGGGAAACATGGCCAAGTATTCTTACTCATCCAAGATAACTAATCTTTGTACCCTTTATTACAACCTAATAGGAAATTTCTCTAACTAAAATCCTATCAGGTGCATAGGCTAGTAACAAATGTGACAGGGCCATGAATGCAAAGACTCGTGTATAGGTGAAAAACTCTAAGGAAAACTAGTCACCTAATTATGAGAAGGCTACTTTGTCTTAGTCTGACAACCTAGGGGACTGTTGATGCCTCGGTTGTGTAGGTGTTGGAAATGTGTCCAAGGAAAACAACAGGGGATGAAAACCCAGCCAAAGGCTTCAAATAATCCTACGCAAGTATTACCCTATCCTTGAGCTGTTTTGTGTGGTTAACACCCACGAATACAAAATCCTTCACTGGCACTTGTGAGTGTTTGATCCTAAAAGGATCTATCTTCCTATAAGGAAAGATCGAAGTGTCCTAACTGTAAGGGTGGATATAATCTAACTCTACCTTAAAAGAAATCTAAGCTAAGTTAGATCTGATCTAAAAGAAGTATATTCACTGTGTGCAAGGTAACTTGGTTCGAAGTCAAATAAGTTATTCATCAACTAAACAGAAATGCAAAATTAAATTATTTAACTTATTACTTCAAATGTAACCAAGCAAGTAAAACTACTGATAATAATTTAAAGATCAAGCATATCCAAGGTTGCCTTGTAACTCTTATGTTAATTGAAAAATTAACATGAATTATTGATTTAATAGTTTCTATGAATCATTTGCAGAAATAGATAATGATTTTAATAAAAGAAATTTAATTAAAATATAAGTACACAAAGACTCATGAATTAAGAGAAATCCAAATCATAGATCAATGTGTTAATGATTGGCTGCAAAATCAACAGTATTCATTGATAATTAAAGTGAAGAAATCACGCGTCATCAAAGAAATTTGATAATTTACCCAAAGAAGATGTCGAAAGAAACTGACTTTGATTCATTTTTCTGCAAAAAATTACATGATTACAAGTGAAACAGTGTTTCTCCAGTCCTTCCCTGGCAATTATCTTCCCCACGGAGGCGCCTCCAACTCCACTCTTTAAAGTACAGTAAACTAATCTCAAAAGAGTCAGAGAAGAGAAAAGAAAAAATTGCATTCTCCCATATGTAGAGATCAAACCCCCACCCCCTAACAATGAGGGATCTACCCTTTAAATAATAATTACAAAAAGATAAAATTCCCATAAAAGCAGGGATTACAAAATCAGACCTTTCTCCTCTTATCTTCATAGAACGTGGTCTATAATAAATGTTTCACAAAATCTTTCAAAATATTCACCAAATATTTGCAGGAAATATCCCGTAATCAACCGTAGAGATTAACCATAACCTACTAATTATCCCATACGTATGATGAAGGATCTAGATGATATGTCTTAAAAGATTCATGATGATCAACAATATCCTTAAAAATTGAAAAGTTGTCCACTTGTTCCTCCTTCAAAGGAATTGATGGAAAAACAAGTTTTTCATTGATTATAAGATCCCAGATAATGGTGTGGTCTTGATCAATCATCTTTTTAGTGACCTTCATTTTCTTCTTCTAAGGAAAGTGTATGCAAAATAGATATGGCCTCGGGTTCTTCTTCACTACCACTGCTTTCATTAGGAATATCTGTATCAAAAGGTGGCGACACAGGTTCTTGATAAAGAACGGGTTGAAGTTCATTTTCTTTATCAAACCAGATCAAAGATTTGTGATCCCCCTGCATATTGCACTCAATTTAAGCGTTAGAAGGAAAACTTATGGAAACTAGCCAACAATACTTACCTATTACAGTATGGCAAACAACCAATTACCTATGTTGAAGCCTATATTTAATAAGAAGCAAGTAGAGATTTCATAAATGACTAAGCGTGATAGATTGTCATATTTAAGATCTTACGGTCTGGAACTTGCAATTATCACTTCTGTATTGTCATGACGCACAACATGTGTTGACAGAAATTGAGTTAAGACAGAGTAAAATAGTAACAATTCACGCATGATTTACATCAAATCTTAGCACCTAATTCATTACAACTTAGTCGAATCAATGATTACCAATTCGTGAGAATTACAAGTGAAAATCACAATTTGAAAATTGAATCGCAAACAAAAGAATGGAGAATCTGAATTATCATTAAAAACACAAAACAATCCCAACCATCGAATCAAGATGAATCCACATCAGAAATTTAAACTTACAAGTTGCGTCTTCCCCGTAATCTGTAATTAAGGGATGCGGGAATGCAAACTCTCTTATAGTTTAACTAACCTTTCCGCAAGACGCAATCCGCAATTGCAGGATGCCGGTTACAGGATTAAAAGTTCAAAATATTTACAAAGCAATCCTGTAATCCGCAAATTCAGGATGCGGGTTGCGGGAAAGACACACTTTTTGGGAAAAAATAATTCCTTTCGCAACTCACCAAAACATAGATAAATGCATAAATATTTTTTAAAATGTTAACTAAATCAATCATTACAAAGACATAGAAACCATGATAAACAGCATGGGAATCCCAAAATGACTAAGGAACTTAAGCATCACCTTTTGCATATAAAATTTTGGGCTCTCATGTTTTGGATAAAACATGGGATGTGTTGTAGCTACAACAAATGGCGACTGGCTGGGAAGAACCAGTTATCTCTGAATTATAGTATTGAAATCTAAAAATTAAGAATGAAAATAAAATGCTTTCACATGCTACATCTCAAATAATCTGAATAGCTTTATCACTTAATGATATAGTATCAGTCAGACTTCTAAACTTCTAAATCATCCAAGTCATTCCCATCATTATCCAAAAACTTTTCTATAGAAAAACTCAAATTTCTTTTTAAATAAATTATTCATGAAATCTTAGTGACCAATGAGTTGTGTTTTTTTCACTCCAAGAACCATTTTTATAAAAAAAATTATGCGTTGAAGGATCGTGCTTTCTAGTTTCTCTATTGGAGGCCTATTAAACTCGTTTCAAGAGTGTAGAGGTTCTAGTTTTTTTATTGGATAATTACCTGGCTTATTGGATCGATCAAGAAGAACCCTAGTTAGTTTGGTCTCCTCCTCATTGGTCGTGTTCTTCTTTTGCAGGTCGCTCTGGAGTTTGGTGGTTTGCGTGCCAGTTCTTTTGGATTCCTGTTGCGTGAGGATTTTTCAGTGTTTGGTGGCTGCTCTTGGCCACCGATCTTGCTGGATGCTGGTGAGATCTTCCTTTTTTAGCCCAGTTGGCTAACTTGCAGATTTTTCTTTTTGTTTCTTTTCTTGTCCTGGCTAGCTTATCATTCTCTTCAATGGATTCTAGTGGGGTCCTTCCTCCTCCCCTTCCAGCTGAACTGGAAGATTTCCAATGTCTGGTTGCTACCTGTGGTAAGAGGAAAGATGGTCCCTCGCAAAGATTCATAAAGAAGGTGGATATTCCCTCAGTTGAGCTGCCTGTTGATCGGATATGCAGATTGGCTTTGAATCTTTGCTGAGCAAGGGCTAATTGGGAAATTTACTGGTCTCTGGCCTTCTCCCAATGCTATTGATGGTCGGGTACAAAGAAACTGGAGGCCATTAGTATCTCAAGGAATCTGTAACCACTTTGTTGGTAGAGGATACTTCGTATTTGTGTTTGACACATTGAAGATCATGACCTCATCTTTCATAATGGTCCATACTTCATGGGCCCTCAGGGGCTCTACCTGAACAAATGGACCCATGATTTTGATCCTACCCAATATGTTTTGTCTACAGTTCCTATCTAGGTAAGGTTCCCGCACTTACCCTTACACTATTGGAACTCAGACTCCCTGGAATCCATCGGGAATAAGCTTGGTAAATACATAGACATAGAAGAACGGAAATATCAATATTCATGTGATAGAATATGCATTGAAGTTGATCTAGAGATTGGATTTCCAGAGGCTATCAATCTAATAGTAGTCGATTGGTCTTACATTCAGGAGTTGGACTATGATAAAATTTCTTTCAAGTGTCGGTTCTGCCACGATTATGTACAATTTGCCCGTAATTGCAAAAAGAAAACAGAAGAGAATATTGAAAATGAGAAAGATGTTCAATGGACTCAAGTTCAGAAATCCGGAACCACTAATCAGAACGATAGAAAGATAGGTCAAGAAGGAACTAACTTGAAAGGAGACTGTGTTGCTGTAAAGAAACCTGTAGTTTATCCCATAGCATCCTCCAATCACTTTGCTGTCTTAAGCCCTCCCGAAGTCCCTTCTCTTGAAGAAGGGGAGATGCAACAATTCGAAGAGTAGGATGTTGTCCCTGCAGCTAATCTAGGATCTATGGTACAAGCTAAAGCTATCTCAGACCTTCCTAGTGTTGGTGATTCACTGCAGGAGGACCTTTCTCCAATCAGAGTAAATATTTCTCCCTCTTATGCTGGCATAACTAAAAAGAAACCGGCTCATAGTTCTGGATCCTTTGATGATGGATCCATTGAACAACTCTCAAAAAAGGCTGGAAAAAAGTCTAAGAAGGAGGCTCGAGAAGATTAGGCTGACAAATTAAATATGTAGGGAAGTCAATCCACCATTGAAATGTCATTTGGAAAAAGCAAGAGGACTCGACCCTCTAAGGGAGATACTCCCTCCCTCTCATGTAAATAATGCATACCATCTCTTGGAACTGCAGGGTTTTGGGGAACCTAACCAAAGCAGAAGCAATCAAGGACTTATTGAAAATGGTTCCTTCTGACATTCTCCTGCTTCAAGAGACTAAGATTGAGGAGGAATCCTTACTCCTGTTAAGCAAATCCAAATGGAATTTGAATTCTGTGAAAGCTGTCAGTGAGAGAGGCACTTCTGGGGATCTTGCAACTCTTTGGAGTGCTAAAAAATTTCAGTTAAATCATTGGTTTCCCACCCAACATTGGATTTTTGCTGATCTCTATCATATCTCCAGTAAGATTCCTTTGGCTCTTTTTAACCTCTGCGTTCCTGTTAATTTCAATATATAAAAAAAGAATGCTGGTCAACGCTTACAGATTTCATAGAAGCAAATTCTCCTTCAAATATTATCGTTGCAAGAGATCTTAATATCTCTCTTTCTCCATTTGAGAAAAAAGGTGGGGTATGTGGCAAGGACTATTTCCAATCCATGATGGAAGAGTTGATTCATGTTTGCAATCTAAATGACTTCAAAGCCAAAAATGGGCAATTCACATGGTCCAACAATAGACTAGGCTCTTCTAACATTCTTTCCTTTCTTGATAGGTTCTTGGTTTAGAGTTCCTTTATGGATGGGAAACTCATCATTTCAACCAGTATTCTGCCCAAAATTACTTCAGACCATCAGCCCATTTCACTGAAGTTTGAAAGAGAAGATAACTTTGGCCTAATACCGTTTCGTTTCAGTCTACTCTAGATTGACAGAGACGGTTTTTGGGATACAGTAAATGTAGCTTGGTCTCTCCATGTTGTTGGTTCTCCCAATTTTGTTTGGGAGTAGAAATTAAAGAATACAAAAATTGCTCTGAAATGTTGGATCAAAAAACCTCTTCAAAATCCGACCATGATAAGGAAAGAGAGGGTTCGCGAGCTCTCTGAGATCCAATTGGGAATGGAAGAGGTCAAAATTACCAAGCCTCAGTTAGCCCTAAAACACTTTGTTCAATCCAAAACCACCCTTTCTTTTCGCCAGGAGGAGGAGTATCTTCCTCTTAAATCTAGATGTCTATGGTTGCAGGCAGGGGATAAAAACACTGCCTTTTTCCATCGCCTATGTAGCGTTAGGATGTTTAGAAATCATATTTTAGAGATTTCCATTGGGGAGGAGATTATAATAAAAGCTCAATATCTCCTAAAGTAGGCTGCTTATGAGCATTTTGAGCTTCTGTTTCAGGAGGACGGACTCTCTAATGAAGCAGTGTCAACAGAATTATTGGATAATATCCCTACTCTTGTCAGCACGGAGGATAATGCTGATCTAATGAGACCTTTCTCATAAAAGGAAATATTGGATGCCATTTAGTCAATGGAGCTGGATAAAGCTCCTTGGCTAAATGGGTTCTCCTTCCAATTTTACAGAGTCTGCTGGAATATCATCAAACCAAATTTGCTTCGTATGGTGTCATCCTTCCCAAAAAAAGCCAAGGTTGGAGGGTGTACAAACTCTACATCTTTTGCTCTTATTCCTAAGGAAGCAAACCCTTCTTCTTTTGACAGATTCTGTCCTATTTCTTTTTGTAACACCTCTTATAAGATTCTAACCAAACTACTAGCCAACATATTCAAGCTCTTGCTAGGCAAGTTGATCTCTCCTCTTAAGGGAGGCTTTGTAAAAGGTAGGCACTTAGTCAATAATGTAATCTAAGTCCAAGAAGCCCTTCACTCAAGCTGTCAAAGGAAGGAGAAAGGAGTGTTAATCAAATTGGACATGAAAAGTGCCTTTGGCTGAGTGAAACTTCCCTTTCTCTATCAAGTCCTTCTTTATTTTGGATTCAGTGCTGAGTTTGTGAATTTGATCAAAGCCTGCACAGATAGGCCTTGGATTGCTCCCCTAGTCAATGGTAGATCCTCAGAATTTTTTCATGCTTTAAGAGGTCTTCATCAAAGATGCATGATGCCTCCATTCCTTTAAATCTTGATGGTCGAAACCCTCAGTAGAAAACTTTCAGCTGATAAGGAAGTTGGTTACATTCCGGGAATAAAGATTGCTAGGGGTGTGGACCCAATAAACCATGCACTTTTTGTTGGTGATTCTCTCCTTCTAGGAGGGGCATCTTTGAAGATTTCCCATGCCTTCAATGAAATCCTTCAAAAGTTCTGCCTCATTTCTGGAGCCATGATCAATAACAAAAAAAAGTGTCGTGTATTGTTGGAATGTAGATAACTCGGTAATACTCAGAATTGCTAACTCCTTGGGTTTCCCTGGATATGATAAGTGGGAGAAGATAAAATATTTGGGGTTTCCTTTAACTCTTGGAGCCAATCCTCCTTCTCTCTGGCTCGAAGTAATTACTAAGTTAAAAGCCAAAATCGCTTCTTGGGGTGGTCAGTGATTAACCAGGGCAGGAAAACTGATTTTGATAAAGGTGGTACTTTCAGCATTTCCTGTATTTCAATATGCTTTGCTGCTAGCCCCAAAGTCTGTTTCGTCTCAGATATCTAAACTTTTGAGATTTTCTCTGGAATGGAGGCAAAGGAAACCAGAACAGGATGCATCTGGTTAGTTGGGATACACTTACAAGGCCTTCTTCAGAAGGTGGACTTCAAATCCGTGATCCCGGATTGGCTAATTTGGCCTTGGGAGGAAAACTCATCTGGAAAATTTTTGTGGATAAAAATCACCCTATTAGTAAGATTTTTAGGATGAAATATCTTAAGGGAGGCTCCTTGAGAAACTTATCAACTTCTAGCACCCCCAAGAGAACATCTATCTAGAATTCTTTCTAAAGAGGAATTAACAAATTCACTCAACATCTCTATAGAATCCCTAGAAATGGTAAGAGGCATTAGAGGAAATTTCAACTCAAAATGGGTCTTTTAACTCTAATTCAAATTCCATGTCATTATGTGTTAGCCAATGAAATTTCTTTAAATTTGAAATACTATATAGGTCTTAAACACTTTTTTAATATAAATTTGGGGATAGGTATCATTAAAAAACCTACTTTTTTGTTTGTATTTTCGACATATCTCCCCGTGGTTTTACTCAAATTTTGATCGGGAGAGCTCATTTGATGCAGAATTAAATTTCGCATCCAACGAGTACCCACTCGGCATACTTTTGACGGATCCTTCTACCCCAAAAACAAGAAATACCTAAAACAACGTGATGATGACATCATCATCACATTGTTTCAGGTATTTCTTGTTTTGGGGGTAGTTGGGTCCGTCAAAAGTATGCCGAGTGCATACTCGTTGGATGTAGAATTTAATTCCACATCCAAAGAGCTCTCCCAATCGAAATTTGAGTAAAAACATGGGGAGATATGTCGAAAATACAAACAAAAAATAGGTTTTTCTTTTCTTCCTCCAAACTTAATAAATATTATTTTATTATTTTAACTATTATTTTATTAATTTTTTTGAGTTTAAATTTCCTCTAATGATCCTTCTCTGGGAGGATAGCATCTCTAGAAATCCTCCTCTTTCTTATGTCATGCTATTAGAAGAGATCATGAACTGGTTATCTAACAAAGGTTTGTTGCGTTTGGCAGATACATGCTCATGGGATAGAGCTGGAAATTGGGCAGGATTGTCTTTTCCTAAGATCCCACCTCATCTCAGCTCTCTAAAAAATTCCCTGCTTTCTTCCCTATCTGGTCTGGCTCCAGTGCATCACTCCCTTAAAGACAAATGGGGTTGGGACAGTTCCGATACCTACTCTTCTGCAAAAGGCTTCTTTGAGCTTCAAGCCTCTCCTCCTTCAAGCCTGTCCCCCTCTACTTGGAAATCTGTCTGGTCCTCTAATTGCCTCCCCAAGATATTTTTTTACTTGGTTGTTTATGCACAATAAAGTGATGACAGGAGAAAATCTCATAAAACGTGGTTTTTTTGGACCCTTTCAGTGTTGTTTATGCAATTTAGCTTCTGAGTCAACTGGTCATCGTTTACTTGACTGTGTATTTGCCAAAAAGGTGTGGGAAATCATTCTCCATGGCTCTATTATCTCTCCCCCAAGCATTTCTTCTGTCATCCTTTTTTTTCTCTCATGGATTGAGTGTTGTCCATTAAAAAATGAGAAATCTGCTGATTTTTTTAAGTTTTGGATTCTCATCCCAAAGTGCACGTGGTGGAAAATATGGATAGCCAGGAACAATTTGACCTTCAACAATCATTTTTCGACCTCGTAGTTCATTGCAAATAACATTAAAATGGAAATTGTTGAATCCGTAGGAAACTCCACGTCTCTTTCAACTTTTCCTTCTGTGTTTTTGTCTTGGCTGGGACCTTCATCAATAGGAATGAAAAAAATGGTATCAGTTAAACCTGTTAGTACTCCCTTGCATTTTTGTGGCACTGCTGATGCTTTTAAGCAACAATGGACAGGTTCCTCTTTGGCGACAATTTTTTTATGGTGCATCTAAGGGAAATCCTGGTATCTTTGGAGCAGGGGGTGTGGTTTTCTCTCCAAATCGACTGTTTGAATCCAGTTTTAGCTGGGGACTGGGAGTCATGACGAATAACCAATATGAATGCTACATCCTTCTCATGGCATGTCAGATAGCAAAGGATAAAGGTCATTAGTCAATCCAAGTTTACAGCGACTCTGAGATGTTGGTCAAAGTATTAAATTCAGCTGATCAATTAAATAATTTTGCTCTGAATCAAATTCAAACTTTGCTGAAAAATTTTGAAGGGGTCGCATCTTTTCATATCCTTCGGAATCTAAATTCTTTTGTAGATGATATGGCAAAAAAAGCATGCCTTCTAACTCAAGGCACTCTTTGCATCTCTGGAGAATCTAGCCTTTTTCACCCTATCCCATAATTTGATATCTAATAAGCTGCAATATGCATATTCCGAGACTCTCATTCTCCATATGTAAATACTTGTCCAAATTCTGATTTTTTGGAAGTTTTTTCATTTGTTTGTATATTTGGTTGCATGGCATTTGTCATGGCAGACTAGTGACCTACCTTATAAATAAATAAATAAAATTAATCGTTTTTGCTATAAAAAAAATATTCATAAAATATAAGAATCAAGAACTTTACCAGGAATTAACCTCGAGAAATCAAGATAATCCTATAAGACATAGTATTAAGAAATGACTCCAATACCATAGACAGGGCCCTACTTCCAGCCGACGTCTATAGCTATGATAGGGATGCCTTTTAACCTTACTTCTGAGTGCTCTGGTCCCAATTTACTGATTTAGATACATAGCTATACAGTGACTCAATTTACTAATAGGTAAGAAACATCAGGTGACTCTTTACGAGTGTGGGATGGAAAAGGATTCTTAAAGATTTATATATATAATATTTATGATTTGGAATCCCAAAACACCACAGACGGAGCCACTGCATCCCACAGGCGTCCATAGCCTCGACGGGAATGTCTTTTAACTTGTTCAAAGTCGGTGTGGATTTCGGGAAGTAGGCAATGATTACACAAAGAAACAAGAGTCAGACTGTGCTTGGCAGACGTCCATAGCCTCGACAGGCTTATATCCCAAATAACAAGTTTAAATAAATCTTCAAACTATGTGTAATGTGCTAATCTCAATTTGAGTTAGCCTAGTAAATGGGGGAGCAGACTTAGAAACTCCTTAAGAGAAAGGATGGTGTAAGGAGTCCATAGATTACTAATATTTACAGATTGAAACTCCTTTCCCGAAACTGATTCCCTTAAAAGTAATTAAATTCAAACTCATATGTTCATGTTGAGTTAAAGATAAAGTTCTAAGGATAATGACGGAAAGATTCAAATAGAATTATCAGCACATACCGTTATTGATTTTTCACAATCATAAATTATCTACTCAAAACATTTGATTTCCAGCAAGTAGAAAACATTTATAAAGATTTCCTAAAATTTCAGAACTGTAAAAGAGTGATAAACTCTTCTATTGGTTTAAAAGCGAAAATAGTAAAAAACTAAAAACAAACCAATAGGAATGATAAAATCAAACCATATATACAAGCGGAACCAAAAGCAAATCAAATCTCACAACCATATCACTAACTAAAAGAAAGAAAATATTTTGATTTTAATAAATCATGAGATATGAGATTTAATTAGGTCTTTATTGAAAACAAATAAAGAAGCTTAAAGGAAAATAACTGCAAAAATAAGCCTTAAAAAGAATTTCTCTCATGCGAAAAGAAAGATTTGTTTGTTGTGTTTGTAAAATTGAAGGATTTTTTTACTGTAAAGAGAATAACTATGTCAATTCATATATGAAAATGTCTTGAATCTGTAAATTGAATTGATTATAATAAAACTCTTTAAAATAAATTTATTCTCTTTCAGTTGAAGAATTATGATCAACATTTGTTGCTTCGCATAAAGTTGTTTAGGACAATAAGGCCTCCTATATTAAAAATTATGTACAAAAAGAAACAAAACTAAATTGTGTCCAATTTGCAACAACAAAATATGTAAAAACCCCCCTTTCAAGTGGATATCCAAAAAAAATAAAAACTCGTGAGTAATGAAGATGTTCTGATTTTAATTACTTTATCTCCTGTCAAAATATTCTTGCTCTTAAGACTTGGGAAAAGAACCAATTCAAAACATTTCACGACACTCGTTATAGTTTAAAACTAATAAAATAATTCTAACATGATTGCCTTGAACAAATAAAATAATAAATGAGAGCATGAATACTAGAAAGCAAAAGAGGATAAAAATAATTCCCTGGATGCATCTGGAGAAGCTTCATTTTAACTTGGACTTAGCTTGTCATCACAAATATTTTATTGAAGAAAAACCATTTAACAGTAATCTAATTATTAAAGAAATTACCAAAACTAATCTATTCTACACCTACTCTTACACTACTCTAAAAAAAACTAAGTATAATCAAATCTCCAATGCAACCATGAAAGCATACGGAATCCTGCATAAAGGAGAAGTGAATAATTAGAAAGCATGATATGAATGCTTGCAAATAAAAATGAAACAAAGAATGCACTAAAGCAAATAAGATGAAATTCATGTACAAATAAAGAGAACAGAACCATACCATCTTTATATACAAATAAGGAAAACAGAGTTTTACCATAATGATGAAATCTTGCTAAGAAATATTTCTCAAGCCAATCAGCAACCCAATCATGGTATGTACAATGAAAATCAAAAGAATGACATAAATATTTCGAAAGATTTATGCAATGAAATGGATTATTTGAAAGAGAATCAACATCAGTATTATAAGAATCCAAAGCTTCTTCTTGAACAATTATCTCCTTAGGAAGATTTTCTTGAATAAGATATGCAAAATCACATCCGATTTGTTCCAACTTATTATCGTAAAAATCATCATAAATTGGTTGATTAAATTGGAAATTCTCAAAGAGATCAAATTGCCTTTGGTTATTTACTTGAGAAGAGTTAAAGATATGAGATGTTTTTTTTTGTAAGTTGAGATCTATTCTATTAAAAAAGAAGAAAATAGTAATACATGCATAAGTACAGACCAACCTGCTCAGGTGGAGCAGATATAGAGTATCAGAGTATAGCTAGGCCCTCCCTCTGGGAAGGAAAATAGGTTCAAAATGACCCTCCCTCCCAGAGCAAAAACAGGCCTTCCAATTAAGCAAAGACAAAATACCTCCATAGTTCTTGGAGTGTGAGGAAAAAGCCATCCTGTTAATAGAGCATAAAAAAAGAAAAACCTGACATTTTCAAAATGAATGGCACATGAATAAGAAGGAACCTGAACGTAAACCATGCTAGCAGACAGATGGACATGTGGTTGTAACGACCATGAGTCATGGTTTCTACCCAGGCCATGGTTTCTCCATGATTGGACATGTTTAGCCAGGAGATGCTAGTTGAGTGGGATCGTCTAAAGATGTTGCTGAATTGTCACCGGATGTCGCCATTTCCTCATCACTGGAGATGTTGTCATCCTTCCCAGAACCTGCAGGTGGATTTTTGATGGGCAATGGAGAGGTCTTCTTTGAGACAATAGGGTTGGGCGAGAACTTCCTCACGGGGCTGGTGGAGGGTCTGAAAGGTGGAGGAGGGATGGAGACTGGTGGTGGATCAATGGAGGGGGATGGGGCAGCATATGGATAGGGAAAGGGTTTGTGGGACATCCGTGAGAGGAGCAGGTGGTGCAACCTCTTGAGGAGTCGAGGTGGGTTGTATAGGAGGTGTTGGGGGAGGCAGAACCAGTGGATTAAATCTGAGGACCGGGCATGTGAGCAAGTTTTTGAAGACCTAGTAGTTCTGGCGGCGCTCCACCGTTCTTCCCACTGCACCGAGCTCCCCAGACAATTCATTCTCCCAATCCGAAACAATTCTCTATACTTCCTCCAGAATTTCCAAGTCAAAGCCATTGTTGTGGGCCTGAGAAGAGAGAGGTATTTGGCCTTCTGCCTGAGCATGACGGCCACGTCCTTGGTGGGAAGTGCCTCTCTGTCGTCTAGGCATGGTTGTGGGGTGGTAATGAGTGGAGCAATGAAAGGATTGACCTAAGCAAGGCACCGGGTGGACAAACCCAGATAATGGAGAACGATACGTGGGCACAGAGCAACAGAGGGATAGATCAAGGGAGCATGGAGCAAGGGGGGGTGACCTTGGTACGCTGAGTGACAGTCAAGAGATTCAAGAGCCTGGAGAGTGCGCAGGACCTAGTAGAGCATAGCAGAAATGTAGAACAAGAAGACACTAGTAGTCACCATCGTCCCTAATGAATGGCACTTGTATGAAGCGAGGCTGCCAAGAGGAGTAGTAATGGCGCCCAAGATATGATGAGACTGCATTGTCCCATCGTTTAACTGAGGAGTGGCCACGTCTCCCATAGTATTAAAGGCCAACACTGGCGATGGGTTGAGCATTGGCGGTAGGTTGAACTTGGGCTGGAGGGGCCACGTCAGCCTCCCCCAAATCCACATTGGCGTGACTCACACCCGCATATGGGGAAATATATGAGATGTTATAAGTATATAACTAGTAGCATTAACATCCTGGTAAGAATCTTGTCCATTAAGCAAATGTTTGTTCATTGTATGATGAATCATAAAAGAAAGAATTATGAAAATAATCATTAGAAGTAGTATTCATTTTAAGCAAAGAAGAATGACAAGAAGAAATGGATTGATGACAAGGATACGAATCTTCTTGGTCTTCTTCATGCATTTCATAATTAACTTGTACCTCTTTAAGACTTAACAATGGAGAATTAGAATCTGAAATATATGATTGAATGCCAATGTTATCAAATAGATCATGGTACATAGAAAAATATGAAGAGGAAATAAGTGCATGAAATTCATCTCTTTGTATAATATTTTCAGATCGAGATTCCTCAAGAGGGGTTTTCTCTTCCAAAGAGATATATATGAAAGGTTTCAAATCAAAATCTTCTTCTTCTTCTAATGTAGTATCATCATCTCGTGAAATATGCCCTACTATAAAATCATTTAGGTCATAAAATGGTAATTGGGAAAACATATCACAAATTTCAGAACATATAATTGATTCAAGATCTATTAAAGGATTAATAGAATAATAAATATCAGAATCTTGAAGCTCTTTACTTATGCTAGAAGAAAATGGTTCGATATTATGATTAGAACTATCCTCTTTTACTTTAGAAGGATCTTCAATAGAAAAATAATCTCCTTCATATTTTGTTAAACTTTGATTTTTATGTGAGATAGATATGGGCATATCAACATTCAAAATCACCCAAATCATCATATTGATTATGATCCATATCTAAGAAAGAGAAGGAAGTCATTTCTACAATTTGTAAATCCTTAGATTGTTCATGCAAATCTAAACCAAGAGGTGGATGATTATCAATGTATAATTCAGATTTATCATCTACTAATTGATCAGATTCATGTGAAACAGAACTAGTGTGTTGAAACCAGTCTTGTATCATAGGACGATTTGTTAGAGGGAATCTACAATAGAGATTAAATGCAAAATCTTCTAAAGATTTACCCTTTTTTAGAGTGAATTGTTTCCATTCATCACATAATCTAACAAAGTCATAATGTCCAAAAGAAAGCGTAAAAAGATCTACAAAATGTTCAAAGGAGTGGACAGAGGCAAAAGGAAAAGTTACAAACCATTCTTTAACCCGTCGCTCAAATGTGAAGGCTAACAATCTGCACAAAATATCTAGATCCAGAATTTTGTTATCAAAACAATTATAGGTAAATTGAAGAACATGTTCTTGTGCTAAAATTTCTCCCTCACCATCGAATTTACTTCTCTCAGTTGCTTCAACAAAATTGTTTGAAAATGAAAACTAATTTTCCTAGAAAAATAACTAAATATAGATTCATGAGAAGAAAAGGAACTATATACAGATTTTTGGGCTAGAGCCATTTTTAGATAATCTGATTAAGATAGCTCAAATGACCTTACATGTTTGATTTCCCTCCTTCTACCACCATTTGTTGATGTCTCAGTTGTGTAGGTGCTGGAAAGGTGTCCAAGGAAAATAACAGGGGATGAAAACCCAGCCAAAGGCTTCAGATAATCCTACGCAAGTATTACCCTACCCTCGAGTTGTTTGGTGTGGTTAACACCCATGGATACAAAGGCCTCTATTGGAACTTGTGAGTGTTTGATCCTAAAAGGATCTATCTTCCTACAAGGGAAGATCGAAGTGTCCTAACTGTAAGGGTGGATGTAAGCTAACTCTACATTAAAAGAAATCTAAGCTAAGTTAGATTTGATCTAAAAGAAGTATATTCACCGTGTGCAAGGTAACTTGGTTCGAATTCAAGTAAGTTATTCATCAACTTAACAGAAATGCAAAATTAAATTATTTAACTTATTACTTCAAATGTAACCAAGCAATTAAAATTACTGATAATAATTTAAAGATCAAGCATATCTAAGACTACCTTGTAACTCTTATGTTAATTGAAAAATTAACATGATCTATTGATTTAATAGTTTCTGTGAATCATTTGCAGAAATAGATAAAGATTTTAATCAAAGAAATTTAATTAAAATATAAGTACACAAAGACTCATGAATTAAGAGAAATCCAAATCATAGATCAATGTGTTAATGATTGGCGCAACATGTGTCAACAGAAATTGGGTTAAGACAAAGTAAAATAGTAACAATTCACACATGATTTACATCAAATCTTAGCACCTAATTCATTACAACTTAGTCGAATCAATGATTACCAATTCGTGAGAGATTACAAGTGAAAAACACAATATGAAAATTGGATCACAAACAAAAGAATGGAGGAGTCGAATGATCATTAAAAACACAAAACAATCCCAATCTTCGGATCAAGACGAATCCACGGCAGAGATTTAAACTTACAAGCTGCGTCTTCCCTGTAATATGTAATTGCAGGATGAGGGAATGCAAATGCTCTTACAGTTTAACTAACCTTTCCGCAATCTGCAATCTGCAATTGCGGGATGCGAATTGTAGGATGAAAAGTTCAAGATATTTACAACGCAATCCCGCAATCCGCAATTGCGGGAAGTGGGTTGCGGGATGAAAAGTTCAAAATATTTACAAAGCAATCCTGCAATCTGAAATTGCGGGATGCGGGTTGCGGGAAAGACACGTTTTTTGGGGAAAAATTAATTCCTTCCGCAACTCACCAAAACGTAGATAAATGCATAAATTTTTTTTAAAATGTTAACTAAATCAATCATGACAAAGACATAGAACCCATGATAAATAGCATGGGAATCCCAAAATGACTAAGGAACTTAAGCATCACCTTTTGCATATAAAAAATTGGGCTCTCATGTTTTGGATAAAACATGGGATCTGTTGCAGCTACAACAGGGACAATTTCTTAAAAATGAGGTGGTACAATGGAGTGAAAAAATAATTACAGATATCATAAAAATGGAGCTTGTAGTTGGATAACCACAACTAGTGATAGTAGACATGAATATGAATTGAATCAATTTTCCAATTCCAATTCATAAGCAGGAAAGCATGTACATAATAAACATCATCTAAGAGATGAGTAGTCATATAAAACTTGGGGTTTTTAGGTTTGGGTACCTCATTAAACATTTGCAGGAATCCAAGCAGGTTGGCTAGCAAGATATGTTCCTGATTGAAAATATACCCTATTTTGGATATGTGATGAACCAAGGGTGTCCACTCCATCTTGTAATGCATGTCATTCTCTTCCATGTATAAGTGACAAACCATTACCATAAATTGTTAAATTTTTCATATGCTTAGCTAAGACATCAGTATATCATTTCATTTTTCATAATAAAAGCATATAAAACAGGATCACTGAAAGAAACAGTATCACAAGAACAACACAGATTTATCCTAGGAAAACCCTAAAGGGAAAAACCCAGCAAAAGCTTCCTCAATATAGATGCCCCAAAAAGGGAAAAAGGTAAAACCAACAAGGAGATCAAAAACCTGATTCTCCTCCTTCTCCAGCAACTTCTCTCCTCCACAAGTGCGCTTTTCCAAGTGAGTGTGTGTGTCACAAATGAGGAGCACTACACCTCTATTTATATTCATCCATTCACTTAAGTTAACTCATTTGTCATGTCGGCTCAAGTTAACTCATGTAGGCTCAAGTAACCACACTGGGGTGCTGATGACCCACCTTTACAATTAGAGGGGACTACCTCATGACTCTTATTAGTTCTTTTGATTAGGAGCATCGGGGTACAATGTAATACAAGTGGTTCTCCCGGTAGGACCATCGGGGACCACAAAAGATACATAAAGAATATTCTTCGAAGTTACAATATTTCAACACTCCCCCTTAACGAGAAGGGTATGCTACAGCAACATCAACAACAACAAGAGTAGAGGTAGGGGACATCATCAACATCAGCAGGGTAACACATCTATAAATCATTGGAAGCTTTTCAACATCACGTAGTCTTCATCTTCAATATTCAGTCTTCATCATCAGCAACATCTTCAGTCTTTGATCAGCAACATCTTCAGCATTTTGATCTTTCAATTAGCAACAATATCTTCAGTCTTTGATCAGCAACATCTTCAGTCTTTGATCAGCAACATCTTCAGCATTTTGATCTTTCAATTAGCAACGACATCTTCAGCACTTGGACCTTTCGATCAACAACATCTTCATCACTTTGACTGTTCAATCAGCAACAACATATTGAGCATTTTGAACTTTCGATCAGCAACATCTTCAGCATTTTGACTTTTCGATCAACAACAACATCTTCAGCACCTTGACCTTTCGATCAACAGCAACATCTTCAGTACTTTGACCTCTCGATCAGCAGCAACATCATCATCATCATATTCTGATCAGTCGATCATAATCATCTTCACGTTCTGATCTTTCGATCAGAAACATCATCATTATACTCTGATCTTTCGATCAGAAACATCATCAACATAGAAACATCATCATCATACTCTGATCTTTCTTATCTTTCGATCAGAAACATCATCATCATACTTTGATCTTTCAATCAAAAACATCATAATCATAGTGCGTCATCATCATACTCTGATCTTTTAGATCAGTACGTCATCATACTCATAGTGCGTCATCATCATACTCTGATCTTCTAGATAAGTACATCATCATCATCATACTCTGATATTTCGATCAGCATGTCATCATCATCATACTCTGATCTTTTGATCAGTACGTCATCATCATCATACTCTGATCTTTTGATCAATACGGCATCATCATCATCAGCAACAACCTGCAATCCACAACTCAAAGACAAAAAGTCTTTGGATCACTTTTGGACTTAAAGTCCAGGGATGATACAATCCCACCACATTCTCGACAACCGAAGTCACCGGATTGATTACGGGAGAATCAGTCCCTATCACTTTAGGACTAAGTCCAAGGACAATGCAATCCTACCACATTCTCGACGACCGAAGTCACCGGATACAATTACAGGATAATCCCTCCCTATCACTTTAGGACTTGAGTCCAAGGATGATGCAATCCTACCACATTCTCGACGACCGAAGTCACCGGATACAATTACAGGATAATCCCTCCCTATCACTTTAGGACTTGAGTCCAAGGATGATGCAATCCTACCACATTCTCGACGACCGAAGTCACCGGATACAATTACGGGATAATCACTCCCTATCACTTTAGGACTATGTCCAAGGATGATGCAATCCTACCTAATTCTCGAGGACCGAAACCACCAGATCTATTATGGACAGATGTCCCAGGATGATACAATCCCTCTTCATTCTCGAAGACTGAGGTCTCCGGATCACTTTAGGGAAGGTGCCCAAGGATGATACAACCCCATCACGTTCTCGATGACCGAGGTCACCAGATCTATTATGGACAGATGTCCCGGGATGATACAATCCCTCTGCAACATCACTACTCCCCCTTTCGAGGAAGGTCTTTCCAAACAACACCAAGCTTGTCTCGAAAGTGTTCAAACTCTACTCGAGGCAGAGGCTTCGTCGGTACATCATCATCCAAACCATCATCATCTACATCTTCAATATATGAATACAAATCTATCACCATCTATATCTCTAGTATGTGAATACTAAAAGCATCATCATTTATATCTTCAGTACTGAAATCATCATCATCTCTATATTTAGTATAGAAATACGGAATCACCATCATCTATATCTACAGTATGTAAATACTGAAATATCATCTATATCTTCAGTATGGGAATACTGAAATCATCATCATCTATATCTTCAATATGGGAATACTGAAACATCATCATCTCTATATTCAGTATAGAAATATTAAATCACCATCATCTGCATCTACAGTATCATTATCTTCATCTTATCTTGTATGTAGAAATACCAGATTTCTACGTGTTACGTGGAACACAGGGTTCTTTGTCATCACAATTGTGGTTATCACATAGAATCATTGTTGTATCCATCTTCGGGTCAAAGAGACCTGATATCGGCTTCTGAAGCCATATGGCTTCATAACATAGTAGAGCAATCTGCTATGTATTCTGCTTCAACCGTGCTAAGAGAAACATTGGATTGTTTCCTGTTAAACCATGAACTCATAGCAGACCTCAAAGCATATACCTGATTTGATTTTCCTGTCTGAGATACTTCCAGCCCAATCTGCATCTGTGTAGCCATACAATCTATACTCACGGCTACCATCATAGTATAGACCAAAGTCTATAGTCCTTTTCAGATATCTCATCACATGTTTTGCAGCTACTAGGTGAACCCGTCTTGGTTGAACAAGATATTGACTTAAGGTGTTCACAGCAAAACAAATGTCTGGTCTGGTATTTGTTAAGTACATCAATGACCCAATGATCTGTCTGTAGTGAGTCACATCCACTAACTCTAATGAGTCATCAGCTAACAGCTTCAAGTTGGAGTCCATGGGTGTGGCCATGACTTTGCATTTCAACATATTGAGTCGCTTCAATTATCTCTACCACATACTTTCCCTGGTTGAGAAAGATTCATTCTGAACTTTTCCATACTTCCAAACCTAGGAAATAATGCATTAACCCAAGGTATTTCATCTCAAATTCTTCTGCTAGTTTCCTCTTACTTTCCATGATCTGTTTCTCATTCCCTGTCAAGAATAAGTCATCCACATATAGTAATAGAATGATAGGTACATCTTCTACAACCTTGTAGGAAAGGTTAGGATCGACTTTACTCTTGGCGAAGCCCATGCTCATCAGGAAACTATCTATTCTTCTATACCAAGCTCTGGGAGCTTGCTTCAGGCCATAGAGGGCCTTCTTCAACTTGCATACTTGATTCCTTTTGTCTTCAACTTCAAATCCTCATGACTATTCGATGAAAAACTCTTCCTCAATCATACCATTAAGGAAGGCTTGTCTTTACTTCATCATGGAAGAAACTACCATGATAGTTTTGAAGGAAATGTACCTTGCTTCCAGAAGTAAGTGTCTCTTCAAAATTAATTCCCTCTTTCTGATAGAAACCTCTAGCCACAACTCTTACCTTAGTTCTATCAACAACATATCTTATCTTGCAAATCCATTTGGAAGATACCACATTCTTGCTTTCTGGTTTGAGTACTATATCCCAAACATCATTCTAGTATCACAACATCTTCTATGGGTTTGTCTTCTCAGGTCATCAACATATCCTAGTCTTCTGCATTCAACCTTGAAGGTTGGAACCTACTTTACTCTTGGTAAAGTCTCGATCCATCACAAAGCTATCCATCATGTCATAACATGTCGAACTCAGATATAATTTTCTGTAGTCACTCCCCCTGAAGTGGAGTATCATCTTCCCTCTTCATTCTGTACAGGTGGTTCTATGCTTGATATATACTGGTCAATAGAGTATGCCATGTCATAGTCTATTCTTTCTAGGGAGAATCACGAACCTTGCTTTGTACACTTGTTCCATCATATCGTATACATCATTCCCCATGATCAATTGTTATTCTTTGATCATAGATTCTTTTATAGCATTCTTTTCTTCATCTTGAGTTATCTCTTGTGCCCATGGTGGTCTTCATCCTTCAAGGTGGATCTACCATTCTCTGAAGCTCTTTCTTCCATCATGGTGTCTCTGACCCTGGGAGCTTCATATTCATGTTTATTGGAGTGAATCTTGAATTGTCATCACTTGTTCTTCGGAACAAGTCTCATCCTTCTTTTCTTGTAGGAGTTTGTTCATGATCTTTCCTACAATTCAAATGCACCAATTGCATGGTTAGAACTATTTCATAAAACATATGTATAACGACAAATTCTTATGCATCATGCAATTGTTTAGTCAATACAACATTCATCCATATCTCGCTTAAACTTTCTAGATGCCTTCCATCTCCACCATGACATTATTGAGATTGTACACTAATCCAATATGACAGCAAGGAGGTTTGATAAGTAGCAATGGAGAGTTGTATAGCACCATGAGCTACTTACTCATCACATGAATATTATTAGAATACAGTCATTAATGCAAACAATCTATCATGCATAACACATCACCTGAATATAATCAAATGTATAACAAAACAATATCATGAAATGACAATTGAATACTTATCTTTCTTTGTTTCATGGGTATACTCCTTCTTGAGTCTTCAACTTCATCGTCTTCTTCATCATCATTTCTTATCCAAATGCTGAGGTGGATAAGAAGTTATTCAAGAGTTAAGATCTTCATATTCCTCATTGATTGAGGAATCTTCTTTGGAAGATGAGAGCTTGATCTTCAAAGACGAGCTTCTTCTTCTTCCCAAAGTTGCTGAAAGTAATCACTTCCTTCTAGAACACATTTCCTAAATGAAGGAATTCTATGATCCTGGGAGGCCATTCAAGGTGGCCATCACCACTTCTGCATTCTTCACTTCTTCTTTCCCCACTTGAAGTTTTTCTTTGATTTGAGAGATCCTTATGACTGCATGGTCTCTGCATTCTGGATCTTCACATTCTTCAGCTGGTTTCTTAAGGTCATATTCTGATCTATGTTCTTCCCTTCAAATAGCTTGTTCAAGGATTCAAACCTCAGCGATGTCTTTATGGAAGACTCTTGTAGTACAAGTTGATTCGTAACTGAATCATCAATGATCTTCTGGGATTTGACCAAGTTCTTCTTGAGAAAGGCTTCTAGCCTCATCTTCCTCTAAAACTGGAACCTCTACGCTCATGTAGGTGTCCAATCTATTTTCTTCAGAGAGATCATATACTTCTAGACTTTGAAGTTGTCAACTTCACCAAGCTTATCATCAAGCTGATGTCATAGATCACTTTGAAAAGAGAACCTCAAATGAACATAGCAAAGGATTAGATCTTACCGATTTAAGGTGTCCGTCCTGGTTCCGAAGCTGGATGATCTAGGGTTTGTCACAAAAACCCTAATTTCAAAAACTTGGAATCTTTTAGATTTGATTGGCTAGACAGATATCTCTCTTCAAATGGAGCTGTCCATTGTACTCCATTTCTGAAAACAGTGGAGGGAAGCTCTCGGAACAGGAAGCCCTAATTTTCCAATTTCTTTAACAGAAATGCCTGTTACTGTTTCTATGATATCTCCGAAATTTCTGCTCATATGTGTCTGAAATTTTGTACAGAGGTAACCTGGCATGTCCCTGATCCAAAACCATAGGTTTCATCAGAATTGGTTTCACCATTTAGGATTTATGATCCTTTTACCAAGGTGACCTGTTACAGGACTGTTCAGAACAACGAAGTTGTACGAAATGCCACGTGTCACTGGTTCATCTTCTGAGTCTGATATTTGGACCACCGATATAAAATTCCATGCCCTTTCTGGAACATCTTCAAGAATTCCATTTGGACCTCTGTATCCCAAGATATTGCAATTCTCCCTAGGTGTCCTGTTTAGGGATGAATTCTGGAAGAGGCTGGAACCCTAACTTGGAAAGAACATATCTCCTAGACTACAGCGAATCTGAGGATGCATTTTGGACACAGTGTTCATTAGGATTTTATCTTCATCCCCTGCAATTTTCAGCTCCTTATCCTCACCAATCTCGGAATATAGCGAATGTACCAAAACGTATCATTTTTAGTATTTAGGGTTTTTCTAGCTCGGGGTCAAACTAGGGTTTGACTTTCCCAGAGTTTCACCCAACCAAATTTCTTGATCCAAGTCTCTAAACTTCAGTTTTTATGAGGAGAACAATCCTATGCTGGTCTCACTCAAAAAATCCTCTTCTGTAGAAATCCCTAATTTCCACATCGAAAACTGAAAATGCTCGGAATCGAATTCCGCTTCGACAGAAAGATGCACCCTTCAAAGGAGAGTCAGCATAGCCTTCTTTTGTTGATTGATTGTGGAGAGAGAATCAAAAAATAAGAATCCCTAGCTTCTGTAGCTTGTGAAAGCTGCCCTATTTAGGTTAGCTCTGATACCATGTTAAATTTTTCATATGCTTAGCTAAGACATCAGTATATCATTTCATTTTTCATAATAAAAGCATATAAAATAGGATCACTGAAAGAAACGGTATCACAAGAACAACACAGATTTATCCTGGGAAAACCCTAAAGGGAAAAACCCAGCAAAAGCTTCCTCAATATAGATGCCCCAAAAAGGGAAAAAGGTAAAACCAACAAGGAGATCAAAAACCTGATTCTCCTCCTTCTCCAGCAACTTCTCTCCTCCACAAGTGCGCTATTCCAAGTGAGTGTGTGTGTCACAAATGAGGAGCACTACACCTCTATTTATATTCATCCGTTCACTTAAGTTAACTCATTTGTCATGCCGGCTCAAGTTAACTCATGTAGGCTCGAGTTACACATGTAGGCTCAAGTAACCACACTGGGGTGCTGATGACCCACCTTTACAATTAGAGGGGACTACCTCATGACTCTTATTAGTTCTACCGATTAGGAGCATCGAGGTACAATGTAATACAAGTGGTTCTCCCGGTAGGACCATCGGGGACCACAAAAGATACATATAGAATATTCTTCAAAGTTACAATATTTCAACATAAATAACCTATATCATCGCTTGAAATACTGTATGGGGTGTCTTCTATTAGAATTCTTCGTGAATCCTTTGTCTTATACCTTCTAATCCTTGATGAGCTTAACAAGATTTGGATTTTCATAATAATAAAAAATCCCCATAAAAGCCTCATTCAAATATACTTTAGGGTCCTTCAACTTGAACAATAGTTGGAAAGACTCTGGTCGGAGAGAAGCAATAACAACTCCCTCTTCATGAAGTACCAATGATAATATTGGATCTACATGATCGTAAATCCACTTAGCACCATCATTGTAAGGCATTATAGAGGGCCTAGTTGCGACATAAAATATGTGTATTTCCTTCTGTTATCATAAACATCCAATTTGTCATCTTCTAGGGATAATCACCCATGGATAAAATTTGGTACATCTTGTCCTAGCAACATCCCCTTCAAAACCAGTAGTGGAGCTGGTATATAATAGCTTCAACCCTTTAATTAGAGCTAGTGGAGGGATTTATTCCACGTCCTTATAATAAGGATATTTGTGTGCTAATATCCCTGACATATCATACGCAAAGGATATTCAAGTAAGTGATCAAACAAAATTAGGACAATAAGCTTCCACGCATAGGAGAACAAGAATAACAATGAACAAAACTCATTGAAACTTTCAAATACATCCTTTTGAAACTCAAGGGTATTGATATTATCATTGTTACTTTCCATTTATTACCAAATTCAGATTTCACATGGTTTATTAATTAACATTAATCACAAAGGTGGCAAATATCTTCAATCAAATTTTCCATAGTCCCTTATTGGTTTCATTTCAAATGAAATAATCGTACACATTTATTATGCAATCACAAGAGAAGCTTTTGGACTAGCAACCCTTTAATGGAATAGAACAAGGTGCATCATTTGACCAATGATGTTTCTCGGAAATAACCCTAATGTAATTTCCCTTTTTGAGATTTTATTAAATGACCAATTTTTTCACTTTTTTCCCCTATTTCGACCTTTGACTAGTTTTGATATCCAGGTCTCCAAATTGCCCCAAATGATCCCAAATATTATCAGAGTGTGTATGACTGATATTAATACTTAAATATTATGTTCATAT
>LPNX010344293.1:422470-436891 GCA_001517045.1 Pseudotsuga menziesii | reverse complement strand
CCCCCCCCCGAGTAAATGCTGGAAATGGCTTCTCAAATGATCCCAAACCCACTCGGATTTTTTAACAGAGGTAGGGGATGTGTAAGGGACAGTTTTAAATTCTCATATGCATCATGGTTCATTTTATACAAGATGTTATGACTCTTTCCAAAATAGCTCCCAAATCACAATTTCGACCCTTGGTGAAAATGCACCAAATCTTCTCCCAATGCAATAAAAATGAGTAAAATCGATTCCAATGCTTAATTACTGAACATGAGACTTGCAATACACATTAATTAAATTCCATTAATCATACATTTATCAGAGAGACATTCCTCCATTCAAAATAATAAGCATTACCATGGCATATATCAAAATAGAGTGGAAATGGTCATTGTTTGCTCATTAAAAGTCATTTTGACATACAACTCTTGTGTATTTTGAATTGAAACTTTATGAGAATGAAGAAGAAATAATATTTAACTTATTACAATCATAAATATATCATTAATATCTCTCCCAAAGAGTACAAGAGCTCACCCAAGGCGTAATCCCTCCATAAGCATGAATATGCAAAGAAAACTAGAAATGGTTGAGAGGAAATGATGCAATAGAATAACCCGAAAAATTCCCTGTAGCTTCCACCTGCAATTACAAATCCATTAAATATCCTTGAAATACCTGAGTGGCCTCTCCAAACACCAACTTTGATGGGAATCTTTCACCCTCAAAATTGGCTAAGGCAAGAAAACTAGTCATCCACTAGCTCTCACAATTCACAAATGACAATTTCTCAAACGATCAAAAGCCCTTCTCTTGGTTGTGTCCTATATTTTATAAAAATCCTTAACCTTATAATATTCCCAAACCATCCACAAACTCAAGCCAATTCGAATTAGGGTGTGTGCTCATAATTTTCCATGTGTCCTCCCTTTCCTAGCCTTCCACCTTCCCCAAATTCGAGTTGGAGCCCATTGAGCTTCCCGGACTCCATGAGAGCTCTCTTGGATGCTATATTTAGACCTGAGATGTTATATCTGTCAAATGTCAGCCTTCAGATCTGATTTTTTTCATAGGTGTCATAGCATCTTCATCATTGTTGTCATAGAGCTAGGGAATCTAGTCCGAGTGTCTTACTAGCTCGAAAATGACTCTTCCTCTCCCATGTAAGTTACATTTCCTCCAAAATTTGACCTATGATGCATATTTCCAAGTGTATTATCCTTATAACTCATCCAAGAAACTTTAGGCTTCCCATGGATTCGAAATTGCAAGAGGAGGATGCCATGTGGCACCAAATTTCTAGCTTGTGTGGGCCCCATAGTCTCCATGTGTCTCCATGCTCCATTGCCACTTCAATTGTCTCTTGTATTTATTTAATAAGCTACATTATTAAATATTTATCCCATTCTAATGTCTGAACATCATTTATTATCTCCCTTATTAAAATTCCAAATGTATCCATCCAACCTAGGGAACTAGTAGGATTGATGGAATTGTCCTGCTATGCAATTATTTGAATGGGGACATTACATTCCTCCCCACCCAAGATTGCTTGTACTCAAACAATTTTAGATATGGATGCTGAAAAATATTCTCCTCTTCCCATGTGGAATCTTCACTTGGTAGATCCTTCCATTGTACTAAGTATTCTTTGATAGTTCTACTTATCAATCTCCTTTCCCTTGTCTTCAAAATATTTTCCGGAACAAGTGTGAGCTGACCTTCATCGTCCAAGGGAGGAAGTATTTCTAAAGTGAAATTTTTCTGAACAAGAGATTTTTTTAGACAAGAAACATGGCACACATTATGGATTTTAGTCCCTTCTAGAAGTTCCAACTCATATGCTACTTCCCCAATCTTTCGAACTACCTTGTATGAGCCATAGTATCTTGGTTTTAGCTTTTCTTCCCCATTATTTTTGAGATATGTTTGTTTGTATGGCTGAAACCTCAAATATACTAAATCATTAACCTAAATGGTTATTTCTTCTCTATGTCTATCTGCATATTGTTTTTGTTGATTTTGGGAAACCTACAAATTGTCTTTCAAAAGCTTTAAAATTTCTTGGCACTCTTCCACCCAATATTTAGCTTTTGGAGCTCTACTATCACCAAATATCATCTCAACAAAGGTAAGTGCATCATAACCATATAATTCTTTGAAAGGAGACATCCTTATTGACATATGAAAAGTGGTGTTGTAGCAAAACTCACCCCAAGTGTAGCCATTTTGTCCATGTTTTTTGTTGCTCTCCCACATAGTTTATTAGGTGCCCTTCCAACCATTGGTTCACCCTCTCTATTTTTCCATCAGTTTGTGGATGATATCTTGTACTTGGAGTCAACTGATTTCCCACAATCTAAAATTTTCTTTCCAAAAAGCACCCATGAATCTACTATTTCTATCACTTACAATGCTCTTGGGTAGCCCATGCAATCTGAAGATTTCTTTGAAAAAAATATCAGCCACTTGTGCAAAACTGAAATATGATGTAATTGCAAATAAATGAACAAATTTTTTCAATATATCCACTACCACATATATGCAATCCTTACCCAAATATTTAGACAACTCGGTGATGAAGTCCATTGAGATACTGTCCCATTTTTGCTCCGAAATGGGCAATGGTTGCAATGAACCAGCTGGGCATGTAAGTTCTGATTTTTTTTGCTGACATACCATACATTCATTCACATATTTATGAACATATTCCTTCATCCTCTTCCAAAAGAATCTTTGCATCAACTTCCTATAAGTTTTGAAGATCCCCGGATGGCCAGCTAGTGGGAAATCATGTGCTTCTTGCAAAATTTTGTACATGAGCTTTGAATATTGAACAAAATAAATTCTTCCCTTATAATATATCATCCCATTAGTAATCCTATAGTTATCATCCCCCTTGATTCCATCTAACACATCACAAGCAAATTTATCTTTGGCATATTCAACTAGTAACATATTTTTCCAATCTTTAGCAATGTCCATGAGAGAAAAAGAAGGTATTCAAGATAATGCATCTACTACAATGTTATTCTTACCTTTCACATATTAAATATCAAAATCATAAGCTTGAATCTTGTTTACCCACTTATGTTTCCTTTCATTTAGATCATTTTGGGTGAGGAAGTGCCTTAGGCTATTGTGGTCAATTTTCACCACAAACTTGTTTCCTACCAAGTATTGTCGAAACTTGGCCAATGCATGCATTATGGCCAACATTTATTTGTCATATATGGATTATAGTTTTTCATTAGACTGCAAATTTCTAGTCTCAAAGGCTATAGGGTGTTGGCCTTGCTTTAGGACAACCCCTATTCCTCCACCTGAAGCATCACATTCAACAACAAAAGGCTTAGAAAAATCAGGTAATGCAAGTATGGGACAACTACTCATTACCTCTTTCATTTCTATAATTCCTTTTCATCCTCTTCATTCCACTTGAAAGCATCCTTCTTAGTCAAATCAGTGAGTGGAGAAGTCAACTTGGAGAAACCTTTCACAAACTTTCTATAATAGGTGCATATTCCAATGAAACCTCTTAATTCGATGATGTTTTTTGGTGATGGTCATTCTAAGATAGCCCTGATTTTTTCCATGTGTACTTTCACTCCTTATTTCCCAATAATGTGCCCAAGATACCATAGTTCCGTCATCCCAAATTCACATTTAGACATATTAGCAAACAAGGACTGTTCTTGCAAGTTTCTCAACACAATCTCTAGATGATGCAAATACTCTTCCCAAGTTTTACTGTAAATGAGAATATCATCAAAGAAGACCAAAACAAACCTTCTAAGCTGCTTGCAAAATGTTATATTAATGCATGGTTTAAATTTGGTTGGGGCATTGGTTAATCCAAATGGCATAACAAGAAACTCAAAGTGACCATAATGACATCAAAAAGAAATATTTTGCACATCTTCTTCCTTCATTCGAATTTGGTGATAACCTAATCTAAGGTCAATTTTGGAGAAATGTTTTTATCCAAATAGCTCATCCATGATCTCATAAATCCTAGGAATAGGATGCCTATTCTTGATGGTCTTCTTGTTCAGATCTCTAAAATATATACACATCCTCAAGGTTCCATCTTTTTTCTTTACCAACACTACTGAAGAAGCATAAGGGCTAGAGATTGGTCTAATGAGTCCCAACTCTAAGAGTTCTTAGATGGCTTTCTCAATCTCATCTCTGAATCTCTTGGGATGTCTGTAAGGTGGTATCTGAATGGGTGGAGTCCCCTCGTCCAACACAATGTTGTGCTCAACCCCCCTATCAGGTGGTCTACCATGTGGAAGATCTCTAAAAACTTTTTCATATTTTTTCAATAGTTTTTCTATCTCCTTTAGGTGTTCAAAAACCTTTATGTTTGGCTTGGGTGATGTGATATGACATTCAGCAGCCCATTCTATGTCCCATGCCTCAATATATATCTCATACTATTGCAAGTCACTACTTGATTTGGGTAAGTGTGTTGCCCCCTCACAACCCTTAGTACACCTTTCGAATCTTGAAATTTCATCTCAGAAATTTGATAATTTACTGTATGCTCCCCTATATAATACAGCCATTGCACTCCCAAAACCAAATTAGTATCAACAACATAAACCACATAAAAACTATCAGCAAAAGTATAGTTACCTACTGTGACTTGCAGCTTTGGAACCCATGTTTTGCACTGCATTGTGTTGTGACCGGGAATGACAACTGTGAAGCCATCGAATTCAGTAGGTATCTTCCTTTTATCTAGCATATCTGCATAAATGAAGTTATGTGTGGCTCCTCCATCTACCAAAAATGAATCTCTTTGTCCTAATACCACACCCTTGCATCGAATAGTGTGATAGCGAGGCACTTCAAAAAGTACTGCCCTTCTTGCTTTGTCCGGTGAAGGCTATTTTCTTCTTGTATTTCTTCTTCAGCTGCTATCTCATATTCTTCCTCTTGATCTGAATTGTGTCCTTATTCATCCATACCCGCTTCATACTCATCATTATCACAAAATACTTCTATGTATTGAGCTTTTCCCTTGGTGCATTTATGCCTCGGTGTCCATGGTTGAACGCATGTGAAGCACATTTTTTTTCTTCGAAGTTCATCCCTGTTTAGTCCTTCTTTCTTATTCTTTTCAATTGAATCTCTTTGCAAAGGCTTCTTATCAGGTGCATCTCTTTGCCAAGGCTTCTTTTCAAATCTGAAGTTAGGCTTAGGAGGAAATCTTGTTCTAGGAAGCACATTTTGGAGATCTCTAGTCAAGCTCATTGTATCTTTTAATGTAGTGGGCTTATGGGATATGACAAAACCTTTTAAGGGTTCAGAAAAACATTCAGTGAACAGTAATAATAACCTTCTTGTAGATACATCAGCCACCTTGACTGATAATTTTTGAAATTCCATCATATAATCAATCGGGGTCCCAACTTGCTTCAATTGAGCTAGTTCTTTGAAAGACAATTCCTGATATTTTTGTTCAGATATTTTTGTTCAAATATCTCTAGTACCCTGTTAATAAATTCTCCATATGTGTTAACCTAATCATGACCCAAAGTTTTCATGCCATGGAACCACCATTCATTGGCATCTCCTTCCAAGTGCAATATGGCCATTTTTAAGGCATCTTCTTCCACCATTGGATTCAGCTAAAAATACACATCTAATTTTTGCACCCAAGTGTTAGCAGAACTTTGAGAGGAACCATCAAAAGTAGGGAGTGGCACTTTAATAATGGCACAATTTAAGTCTTTGTTTTTGTATAGAGACTTATTATTTTCCTTCTTTTTGAGTTTTTTTGCAGCAAGAAAGTATTGATCAAATGGTACACTTCTTTTACAATCTTCATCCAATTTATCCCAATCTTTTGCCATTGTAGCAAGTTCAAGTTGAATGTTAGGCTCTTCTTTGGGTACAAGAAATTCAGGTGCTGTGGGCCTTGGTGTGCTTTGAAATTCATGGGGTCTATTATGAGTTCATGTTCTTGAGAAAATATGCTCACCCATTGTCTTCTTTTCTTCTGATTCTGAACTGTTGTTATCTCCTATTACTCCTAATTTGCTTCTGAATTGGCTAACCAACAATTCGAACCCTTTCATAAGTTGTTGGTTCATGTTCTTGGTTATGTCATGAAAGAGAGTTTGTATGAGTTTAAAATATTCCACCTTCTCAAGATCAGTGTATCCCTTCCCCTCGTTAGTCATAGTTTCAGCAAAATGGACCTCTTCTTCTACTACTTCTTCTTCTCCAACAAAAACACCTTCAACTTCAGGATCTAAGGGTGGTGGCTTATTGATTTGACTCCTTGTCAATACCATCAGGTACCAATACCATGCTCTAATACCACTTGTAATTTACCTTTTTGATATTTTATTAAATGACCAATTTTTTCACTTTTTTCCCCTATTTCGACCTTTGACTACTTTTGTTGTCTAGGTCTCCAAATTGGCCCAAATGCTCACAAATATTCTCAGAGTGTGTATTACTGATATTAATACTTAAATACTATGTTTATATATGATTTATAACTCTCCAATCACTTCTAAAAACTAGTTTTATATTATGATCAAAGTAGGAGTCTTTACTAGCAATTTGGGGGTCCAATTCCCCCTAGGGTAAATGTTACAAATGGATTCTCAAATGCTCCCAACCCCACTAGATATCCTGAAAATGGGAAGGGGATGTGTAAGGGAAATTTTTCAAGTCTCATATGCATCATTTTACATGGGATATTATGACTCTTTCCAAAATAGCTCCCAAATCACAATTTCGACCCTTGGTGAAAATGCACCAAATCTTCTCCTAATGCAATAAAAATGAGTAAAATGGATTCCAATGCTTAAGTACTGAACATGAGACTTGAAATAAAGATTAATTTTTAATTCCATTCATCATACATTTATCATATAGGCATTCTTCCATTCGAAATAATAAGCATTACCATGGCATATATCAAAATAAAGTGGAAATGTTCATTGTTTGCTCATTAAAAGTCATTTTGACATACAACTCTTGGGTATTTCAGCTTTAAACTTTCTGAGAATGAAGAACATGCTGTATTGAACTTATTACAATCATAAATAGATCAGTAATAGCTCTCCTAAAGAGTACAAGAGCTCACCCAAGGCGCAATCCCTCCATGAGCATGAATATGCAAAGAAAACTAGAAATGGTTGAGAGGAAGTGTTGCAATAGAAGAACCCAAGCGATGCCCTGTAGCTTCCACCTACAATTACAAATCCATTAAATATCCTTGAAATACCTGAGTGGCCTCTCCAAACACCAAATTGGATGGGAATATTTCACCCTTGAAATTGGCTAAGGCAAGAAAACTAGTCATCCACTAGCCCTCACAATTCACAAATGACAATTTCTCAAATGATCAAAAGCCCTTCTCTTGGTTTCTTATTGTATTTTATAAACATCATTATCCTTCTAAGATTTCCAATCCATCCACAAACTCAATCCAATTCGAATTAGGGTGCGTGCTTATGATTTTCCATGTGTCCTCCCTTTCCTAACCTTCCACCTTCCCCAAATTTGAGTTGGAGCCCATTGAGCTTCCCCAACTCCATGAGAGCTCTCTTGGATTCTCTATTTAGACCTGACATGTCAAATATGTCAGATGTCAGCCTTCATATCTGATTTGTGTCATAGGTTTCATAACATCTTCATCATTGTTGTCATGGAGCTAGGGAATCTAGTCCAAGTGTCTCACTAGCTCCAAAATGACTCTTCCTCTCCCATGTAAGTTACATTTCCTCCAAAATTTGACCTATGATGCATATGGCCAAGTGTATTATCCTTCTAACTCTTCCAAGAACCTTTAGGCTTCCTATGGATTCGAAATTGCAAGAGGAGGATGCCATGTGGCACCAAATTTCTAGCTTGTGTGGACCCCATAGTCTCCATGTGTCTCCATGCTCCATTGCCACTTCAATGTTCTCTTGTATTTGTTTAATAAGCTACATTATTAAATATTTATCACATTCTAATGTCTGAACATCATTTATTATCTCCCTTATTAAAATTCCAAATGTATCCATCCAACCTAGGGAACTAATAGGATTGATGGAATTATCCTGCTATGCAATTATTTGAATGGGGATGTTACACCCGATATAGTCTTAGGGTTGCAGACCAACTATTGAAATCATAGTAAATAATAGGGTGCTCATTTTGTGACACCTATTGAGAAATGTTTGTGGCAAAATCATTGTCAATGGAATGACAACATTGGTTATTGACGTATTTGTAACTTCGGAATATATTGTGATGTATATTATCATTGTATGTTGTTGTACCCCCGTTGGAGATGTGTTTACCTCATTGCAGGATGTCTTTATTGTGTCTAGACCTATAGGTACAACCTCTATTGTAAGTGAGGGAAATAGTCTTGAGTGTAACATCATGTAATGTATATTTGGAGTCTCTCTAGGATAAGGCGGCCCTGTTAGGGTAATCGGTCAGCCCCAGTCATGTAATAGGTGACTCACTTGAAGAGTATAAATAGGGAGGCGCCCTCCATCATTTATACACACCTCACACTCACTCAAGTTCACATGAGAGAGAGAGAGAGAGGGGATGAGAGAGATATAACTGTTGAATACTTCTTATTACTAGGTTTGATCATCTTATGACACAGTCTTTGTGACTGTACTATTATGAGGAATTTTGCGGGGTTTTATCCTTGATGGTTTCCCCAATGAAAATGTGTGTCTTGTGTATCTATTATATCTTATGCATCTTGTTTTACTTGTTATTCTTCTAGACAATGATGCTAATTAAGCTAATAAGATCTAGAAAGAAACTAACATGGTATCAGAGCCTCTCTGAACGAAGACATAATGTAGCAGTGAAAACTAGGGCTTCCTAGTTTAAGGCGTTCTCTCCACATATCATAAAGAAAACATGGCTATGCTAACTCGCCTTAGTAGGGTGCATCTTTTGGTGGAATTGGTTTCAATTTTGAAGAAGTTTCATTTTTAACCATGTCACTAGTGCTGGGAGAAACTAGGGCATCAAGTTTCGGAGGCTTCCCACATCAGTCTTCAGAAAGTGACCCTGCTAAGCAACACGGCTCAAGGAGGCACATATTTTTGTCCAATCAAAATTCCCAAACTCCAAGTTTGGAAAATTAGGGTTTCTCTAACAAACCCTATGTCAACCAGCTATGGAACTAGTTCGAACACCTCAAATCGTTAAGATCTAAATCTTTGTTATTTCCATTTGAGGTTCTCATTTGAAAAGATGACTCGCCATACTCAGCTTGAGGACAAGCTTGGAGGGGCTGATAACTTTTGAGCATGGAAGTACAGAATCTCCCTGATCCTTGAAAAAAATGATTTGGATCAGTACATCACTGAAGATGTTCTAGAACTAGAGGGAGACGAGGCTAAGGCTACTCATAAGAGGAGCATGGCTAAGGCCGAGAGAATTATTTCACATTCTATTAAGGATCACCTCATCCTCCTTGTGTCTTCATTCAACACATAGAAGGAAGTATATGATGCTTTGACAAAGATGTTCTGAGGTAATAACATCAACCGAAAGATGACTTTGAGGAACCAGTTGAAGAATGTGAAGATACAGAAATCCATGACTACACAACCTTACTTCAAAAAGGTTATTCACATAAAAGAACAACTTGAAGCAGTTGAAGAGAATATTGAAGAAGGAAAAATTGTAATTACTAACTTGAATGGTCTCCCTAGGTCATGGGACTCATTCATTCAAGTAATCTCTGCAATAAGGAGGTTGATCTCTTTCAGTACACTGCGAGAAGAATGTGCACAAGAAGAAGCTTGACTCGTGACAAGAGAAGAGAAGATGGGAGTAACTTAAGATCAAGTTATTACAGTTCACACCAAGAAGAACTACACAAAGAAGGAGAAGAAGGAGAACTTTCATCACGACAAGAAGAAGGACAAGAAAAAGAAAAAGAAAAAGACCAAGAGATATCCTTCCAATGTTCAATGTTATACTTGTGATGAAAAGGGAAATTTTGCAAGAGATTGTCCCATCAGTAAAAAGAGACACCATGCTCATATTGTCGAAGACAATGAACCAACAAACAAAAGATTCAAAAGAGAGAAGGATGATTCAGATGAAGAGTATGTGCTAATCTCAACACTTATTGGCACTATCTCACACATAAGCAATGATTGGCTTGTGGATAGTGGAGCTTCTAAACACATGATGGGATACAAGGAATCATTTGTTAATATGTTGAACATAAGTCACCTCACAAGGTAAAACTTGGGGATGATTACCAATACCCCATAAAAGGGAGTGGAGAAGCTTCATGTAAGCTAGACTCTGGGAAATCTTTAAAGATGAAGGATGTGCTATATGTTCCAGGTTTAAAGAAGAATCTGCTCTCCATCTCTACACTAGATGCAAAGGGTATGAGAGTTGAATTTGTTTATGGCCAATTTCAGATGTCGCCTAAAGGGAATACAATAGATGATGCAACAGTGATTGGAGAAGAAGACAGAGTCTTGTACAAGCTAAAGGGATGGCCTAAAAAAGCACTGGTTCATGAGTCAATTGAACCAAGCGAACTGTGGCACAGGAGGCTTGCACATGTGCACTATAGAGCACTTTCAATGGCAAGCAAAGTAGTCTCTTGATTGTCAGAGATCAAGGCAAAGAATGAAGGAATTTGCAAAGGATGCACACAAGGAAAGAATGTGAAGAAGACATTTCCCAGCAGTGAGAGCAAGGCCAAAGGAATACTGGAGACAGTACATTCAGATGTATGCGGATCCATGTCTTCTAGCTCATTAAGCGGGTATGTGTACTATGTTTCCTTTATATATGATTTCTCACATAAGACTTGGATATATTTCTTGAAAGGGAAAAAGAAAGTTTTCAATAATCCTTGGTCGAGAACCAAATCGATAGGAAGATCAAGATTCTATAGTAAGATAATGGCGGAAAATTCACCTCGAAAGAATTCAAGGAACTCTATCAAGAGTCCTGGTTTAAGACGGAGTTGAGCACTCCATACAATCCTCAGTAGAATGGGGTTGTGGAATGAAAGAACCGAACCATCATGGAAGCATCAAAATCAATGCTACATGACCAGGATCTTCCTATGCACCTTTGGGCAAGGGCAACAAGGAAAGTTGTGTATGTACAGAACCATACTACTCATTGAGTACTTGACAACAAGACTCTGGAAGAATCTTTCTCAGGAGAGAAACCATAAGTCAACCATCTGAGAATATTTGGTTTCCCGGTGTACATACATATCCCAAAGGAGAAAAGGACTAAGCTCGATCCTTCTGGGAGGAAGGGTATATTCGTAGGATACAATGATACATCAAAGGCCTACCAAATATACTTCCCAGGATTCAAGAAGATCAACATCAGTAGAGATGTAACCTTTGATAAAGACTCGGTATACTTCAAATCCAGGAGGACACATATTCAAGAGGACGAGGAACCTGAAGAGACGAGAGCCCAAGGTATAGAAATTGGAAAAGCAATTCCAAAAGACCATGAATATCATGACATGGCAGAACCACAGGAAATGGTAGATAAAATCCTCGAGAAGTGCTCCCACAAGAGGAAACCAGTAGGGGCATAGAAGCTCATATGAGAAGCATAAAGGTATGGCACTCCAGAAGGAATACATAGAGAAAGAAAAAGGGCAAATCCCTACAATAGCCATGTGGCCCTGCTGTGTGACATCATTGACAGAGAACCTTCCACCTATGAAGAGGCTGCAAAAAAGAAAAGAATGGAAGGATGCTATGATCTGTTGGAATATATTATATTCCTTGGAAGGTAATAATGTCTTTGTATTATGTTGGAAGTTGTCTACAATCTTATGTAAAAGAGTAATACATTTAATCCATAGTTATATGGCGGTGTATTTACTTGTGTAGAGTATTTGTCCATGGTATTGTATTAAGATATGTTATTTTGGAGAATTATATTATCCCACATGCAATATGTGAAAGTAATTCCTCCTCATCTCTTAGTATATAATAGGGCCAAGTGAGTCTCTACAGATCATGTATTCTTGATGTAATAGTGGTACTATTGTGACACTATTGTACATCATCTATATTTTTTGGGGTATTTATGCTTTGCTCTCTTGTAAGATTGGAGAAGACATTCTGGAGATAATATAAGACTACATTCCCGTGGATGTAACCCATTAGGGTGAACCACGTATATCGGTGTTCTCTTGTTCTTATCTTTTATGATATGTTGTTGGTTGCTTAGATAGGTTAACTAGTTTATCTTGACTCTACTATTCTAACATGGTATCAGAGCAGGTTGCTATGATCTAGTACCTTCTATAGCTTTCAATCAATAATGATTATCATTTAGGCATTGTCATTTTGTTGTAGATTTGCTTTCTATCTGGTAGCCATTAGTCTTCTCTTCAGATCTAGGCATATTTCTGCATTTTTTTTACCCTAACCCTAACTTGTTGTGTAAGATTTTTGCAAAAAAAATTCAAAGGTTTTTTTATGTTTCTTTTGTAGATCTACATGATTTCGAGGCTCTCCTCAAGGAGATCTTTCTTCCGATTAAAAAAACGACAGTTATAAAAAAGGGTCGTAACTTCGTCAGTTTTTACCATAATTTTTATTATAACCTGTTTTCGGAATTGGAAACGCCATTCTGGATTCATTCTGATGACCAGAACAGAAAATTGGGCATTTCTGGGCTTCTTTTCGGTAATAAAAATGATAGTTATAAAAAAAAGGCCATATCTTGGTCAGTTTTTACCGAACTTTTTATTATAACCTGTTTTTGGAATTAGAAAATCCATTTTGGATCCACGTACGCGACCAGAACAGAAGACTGGGCTTTTTTGGGCACTTTTTTTCAAAGGGTTGTAAGTAAAAGTTTCTCTTTCATTTACTGTTTTTCTAATTGTGTTTTTTGCAGATTCAGATCAATACAGTAAAGTATTTAAGTTTTCTGTTATTCATTTTTTGCGTTTAGGTTTGCTTCTAATCATGTTTATTAAGATAATATTTCTTGTTCTTGTTGTATATTTGTCTCACATTTCTATATGGAAATATTGACATCTTTTAAGGGCATGGATCTCTAGAATTTTGTCATGATGATAGCTATAAACCATCTAATGCTTAATATTTTTTAAATATACTTAATAATTGATTTTTTCTTTTCTTTGTTTTGTTTATAACAAGCGTAGATCCAAATCCTAGGCTCTATCAAGCGTCGAGATGGATCAAATCTCTTGAGGTGCAAACCTCTTCTTAGGTATCTATTGATTTGATTCAAACCAAAAGACACATCTTTTTATTTAAAATCCACATATAATATTTTTATTATTAATATTTAATATTATTTATGGCCGACATATAATATTTTTTATTATTTTTTATTTTGTTAGAAATGGGCATTGCATCATTTCCCCACACATGGTTTTAAAACCACATGCAAGGTCCTCCTACAACCATGGGTTGTTTAGGAGGCCTTGCACATGGTCTTAAAACCATTTGCAAGGCCCTCTTAAACCATGTACAATAAAACCATGGGTTGTTTAGGAGGCCTTGCACATGGTTTAAAAACCATGTGCAAAGCCTCCTAAACCATGTACAATAAAACCATGGGTTGTTTAGAATGCCTTGCACATGTTTTTAAAACCATGTGCAAGGCCAACATTTTTTTGCGGATAATTCAATAAACCACGTGCAAAGCCTCCTAAACCATGTACAATAAAACCATGGGTTGTTTAGAATGCCTTGCACATGTTTTTAAAACCATGTGCAAGGCCAACATTTTTTTGCGGATAATTCAATTTTGTGTTTTTTTCTTGACCCACATATTTTTTTTACGGATTTATTGTTTTGTTAGGTAGGAAGATTACAACATCTCCCCCATATTAGATTGTTTTTGTGGCCGACATTTTTTTTTTTCCAAAGGAAAAAAAGCGTAATTTTATTCATCTTTCAAGATCAAAATTACATTCAAAATATTCACTGAAGCGTGAATCCATGCAACCAAAAACTGGTTCATATGAAGGGCCTGTAAGGTCTACTTTTGCCTAAACAAATAGTGCATTTACATATGCTGTACCAATAAGTAATACTTCGCTGTCTCTTTCCAACAGTTCATGAAATCTGGTATAAAATATACATAACAGTTTAATTAGTGCCGAAGGGCAGCAATAATCTGGAAATGTATAATAGTGAACATAAAGTATTTGAGAGGTGATCGTAGCATCCTCTCGAGATCATTCCAACGCCATCTACAATCATGTAAAAACAAAATGTGATGTGCCCGTTAACCATCTGCTTAATATAGTTCTAAAACCTGTCGACCATCATGTAGACATCAAGGTTGTTCAATAAACAGCCTGTGGTAATAAGCCTGTTGTCTTCCATTTGTGAATTCTTTCACCACCCATGTTCCTTCTGCCAACCGGAGCCCTTCCTTGGAAGCTGTGTCCGC
>LPNX010344293.1:342453-422355 GCA_001517045.1 Pseudotsuga menziesii | reverse complement strand
CAAATAAATGATAGTTTGTTTCTAACGCCCTTTTGCACAATACGCACCAGCCAGGCCCTTGAAAAGTCCTCTTCTGGAGCACGTCCCAGGTTGGAGCTTTGTTTTTTAAAACGCACCACATAAATAGCTTTGCTTTAGCAGGGCATTTCAGTCTCCACAAGGGACTCCACCACCATGCCACATCTCTTAGTTCAACCCCAGCACTCAGTAGTAAATACCCAGCTCTTGGTGTATAAGAACCCCCAGGAGCAGCTTCCCAAACCAGCGTGTCTTCTTGATCTGTGAGAATAATATGAGCCCGAATCAATTCCCTTAAGTAGATCTCAACAAAAGCAGTCTCCCTGGCCCCTAAACCAAGAGAGTTCGCCCTTCTCCAAGATTGAGCCCATGGTGCATCTGGCCTTGGATCAGCAAGGTGGTTCAGGGTAGAGATCCCTCGATGACTTAATTCCTCAATGATATCATTAGGGAGAAGATGATGGTTGGTGCTGCCCAGCCAAGGATCCTTTCCAATCAATACACTTTCCCCATTTCCTACATCCCAAGCGAGATTATCCTCAATCAGATGAAATGACTTTACAATCGCCTTCCAAATCACAGAGCCACCTAGATGAGTTTTTCTGGGATTCCTTATCCATTCTAAGAGACTGACATTAGGCAAATATTTCTGCTTTATCACCCTTGACCACAAACTATTGGACTTCAAAAGCCTCCAACCTCCCTTAGCAGCTAATGCTTTTGAAAATAAAAAGATGTCCTTAAGACCCCACCCTCCTAGTCCTTTTGGAACTGCAATTCTTTTCTAGTTAACCCAAGGGGTGGTCTGATCTTCCCTTTTTCCACTCCACAAAAATCTGAAACATATTCTCCTTATTCTTTCAAGAATCCCTTTCGGAATCCAGGAAAGAGACATCCAATACACCGGAATTGCCTCCAGCACAGCTTTAACGAGTACTAATCTTCCAGCTCGAGAGAGCCACTTGTGACTCCAAACCATTAATTGTTTTTCAACCTTCCCAACCAACCAGTACCAATCCTGTTTCTGATACAAGTTAGCCTTCAGAGAGAATCCGAGGTATTTTAGCCCATCATCCAAACCAGCCGTGTTGAAAGGAAAGATCCTTGATAGTTCTACCTCCTCTTCGGGTCTGAGCAAATGAGTAGTTAGAGAAGATTTGCCAAAGTTGATTTCCATGCCAGTAGCCTTTGCAAATAGTTCCAGAATACCCTGCAGAGCACGAGTATCACCTCTAGTAACGGAGCAAAAAATGAGTACGTCATCTACAAAAAGTAGATGTGTAATAACTAGATTTGGAGCTAGTTGGATTCTGGAGAAATGCCCAGCAGCTCTGGCTGTTCTAATCGCCCTGCTTAATCCTTCAGCCACCAGAAGGAAGAGGATTGGAGACAAGGGACATCCTTGTCTAATTCCTCTCTCAGCATGAAAAAAGGGGGTAGCCGCCCCATTGATCAATACAGAAAAAGAAACAGTTGTTATACAGGACATAATCCATCTAATAAAATTGATACCGAAGCCAAGGTGGGTTAGAAGTAACCTCAAATATAACCAGCTTACTCTGTCATACGCCTTAGAGAGATCAATTTTGAGGATGGCCCCCTTCAGTCTCCTAGTCTTTAAACTGTGAAGACCCTCCTGCGCTACCCCTATAGCCTCGTGGATCTGTCTCCCTTCCAAAAACCCAAATTGTTCGTCTGAGATTTGTGCTGAAAGGATAACTTTGAGTCTTTTAGCGATTACTTTGGAAATAATCTTGTAGACGCAGTTGCACAATGATATTGGCCTGAACTCGTTGAGAGAGGAAGCATTATCAGACTTTGGAATTAGCGCTATAAAAGTAGAGTTAAAACTAGCCGGGATCCAGCCAGACGACCTTGAATCTTCAATCACCTGCAAAAGATCCCTCCCCAAGATGTCAAAGAGGTCCAGAAAAAATTCCATTGACCAACCATCGGGCCCTGGGCTTTTATCTTTCTGGAAACTGCCCAAAACCTCTTTGAGTTCATCTTCCGATACTTCCTTCATAAGATCCCCATTGTCTTCCTCAGCCACAAAACGAGGGAACATCTGAGCCAATCTAATTACCTCCTCAATTGTAGCATGAGGGGGGGCTTTGAACAACCGTTGAAAGTGATTTACCCCGCAGGTGGCCTTATCTTCAAAAGTAACGTGCGTATTACCCTCCTCATCCTGAAGACTCCAAATGGTATTTGCCACCCTCCTTCCTCTGGCATATGCATGAAAAAATTTGGTGTTATCATCCCCACATTCTAGCCAGAGTGCCCTACTTTTGAGTCTCCAAGTTTCTTCTTTTTCCAACAGCAGAGTAATTCGTCTCCCCTCCAGCCATGACAAAGCCTCCTTAGACTCCTGCGTAGCAAAACCCCCTCCATTCCCTTCGTAAATCCTCAGAAGTTCTGCTTCTAAAAAATTCAGGTCAGCATCATCTCTCCGTTTCTTTTCAACTACCCATTCTTTGATTTTTACTTTAATAAGTTTAATATTGTCTACAAACTGTATGGCTGCCGATCTATCATCATCCCCTGTGATTGAATTCCAATAAGTGTGGAAGAGATTTTTGAAAGTCTCATCCTGAAGCCACAGTTTGTTGAATTTTAAAGGGCTCGGAGGGTTAATAGGCCCCTTCTTGATCTCAAAAAAAATTGGAAAATGGTCGGAGAGACCCCCACTGCCCACCCATTGACGAACTGAAAAAAATCTGTCCACCAACGATTCTGCTACTAAAAACCGATCAATTCTTTTCGCTACCCTGGCTTCTCCACTGCGGTTGTTTCTCCAGGTCGGCTTAATTTTAACAGGCTCAATGTACAAAAGACCTTTCTCCACCAATTTCTGTACAAAATATCCTGCTAAGGAGTCCACCTGGGCATGTGGTCCCCAAACCTTGTTATGCCCCAATGAGAAGTTAAAATCTCCGCCCAAAACCACCGAGTCACCACTCACCAGTGGATTTTGAAGAAGAGAGTCCCAAAATGGAACTCTGTTGATATATGGCCCATATACATTAACCACTGAAAGAGACATCCCCAACTCTTTCGAAAAAATCTCAACACCCAACACCCCCTCTGAGCCCCAAGCATTATTCAGCTTAACACGTCTGTTATTCCAACCCACCGCCAAGCCCCCAGGACGTCCTCTGACATCTAAAGAAACAAAGGACCACCCAGGTATCCAGCTTTCCAACTTTTCCTGAATCACTTCACCTACTCCTAAGGTCTCTTGTAGCAAGATCACATCAGGGTGTTCAAGAGTAAGCACCCTGTTGAAGGCTGATTTCTTACCAGGCCCAGCCAGCCCTCGACAGTTAAAAGACAGGATCTTCATCAGCGACCTTTCTTCTTGGCCGACTCCGCTCTAAGGGCCTTTTCGATTGAAAGTTGTTTTCCACCTAACAGATCCTCCTTGGCTCTGGACTGAGCTTTAGAAAGATTGGTCTTTCTCCCCCGACCCCTTCTCACAGACGATGAAGACTTGCCCAGTCCATAGGATTGTTTTTGGCAAGATCGGAGGAAGTAACCCGATTCCGATGAATCTGGAGGAGAGGGACTGGACTCTTCAAGGGGAAAAATAGGTTCTGGATTCATAACAACAGCAGAGGAATTAATCAAAGCAGGGAGGGGAACAATAGGCAGGTCAGTTGATTCAGCAGGAGACGAACCCGGGCCAAGGTCCTGAGAGTTAAGGAGTAAAGGGAGCGGCACGGGGGGGGGCAAGACTGTCCCGAAAGGGAAAGTTTCCTCAGCCCATCGATCCAGTCAAACCCAAGGAAAGAAACATTATTCAGGAATAAATTAACATTTGTTAGAATAGGGAAAGAGGGAGTTCCCGGACCAGAAGGATCCCCTGAAACCGTACCAAGAGCCGAGTCAGTATCCTATGCAGGCATAGCATTTAAACCTTCAACCATTAATGGTTCAGTAAAGAGCAAATCCTCCACAGATGGATCGCTGCCCACCTCATCCGCAGTAGTATGCGCCGAACCTGAGGAGCCCGCACACTTCTCGGGATTACCTTTGAACCCAATCTCGGAAGCTTTCCTTCGACTGTCGTTCTAAGGACGTGCCGACAATTTGCAAGCCGAAACCGGATGCCCATAGGCATGGCAGCGTCTACAACGAAAGGGAACATTTTTGTATTCAAGTAATTGGGGGATAATCACCGGTCCCCAAACCAGATTGATAGATTCTGCTAATCCCTCCCTAAGATTGATATTAACCAGGATTCTAGCCACCTTCTTCTCCCTTGACTCTGAAAAAGAGAGGTCTGCCTCCAGAAAAGTGCCTAGCATATCACCTATCCTCCTGAAGTGATACAAATCCCAGAAATGCAATGGAAGAGCTGGCAGTCTAACCCAAACAGGAACGACGTCGACCCTCTCTCTGCTTGCATCAAATAGGGGGCTCCAAGGTTTCAAAAGCACAGTAGAGTGGTCAAAATGCCAGCATTTTCTCTGTATCCAGCTCAGGTCCCCCTCCTTCTCCAAATTGACCGCAAACCATCCTCTGTTCAACATATCTACCATAGGAGCATAGCCCAACTGTGTGCCCCACGAGGCCGTAGCCCAATCCTGAACAGTTTTTTTGGAAAAACTTCTGCCCATAACCCTCCCAACTAGGGTACATTTCGCCATTTTCAGAACACTCTCCCAGGCTAGATCTTCGCCGACCACGTAATTCCGCAGCTTCTTGGTTTTAATCCAGTTCTTACTCCATCTTTTTGGTGTGCCATTCGCTCCTACTTGTCTTCCAGCTAAATCATCCACTGCTCCATGACAACCACCAAGGTAGTCCCTGCGGGGTGACCCAAATCCACGCTGTTCAGCTTCGCCCAAGGACACCTTCTGCTCATCCGCCGAGGAACCTCCACAATGTCCATTACCCTGCAAAACCTGACCGTTCTTCCCTTCTTTGAGCACCAGAACATGATCTTCCACAGCCCCGGATCCTCCTCCTTGATCGAAAGTCAGAAAACCTAAATTTCGAAGTAGTGAAGACCCATCTTCCGGCCACCGCGAGAGCTCCGGTAAAACTTCTGGCTGTTGAATAAAGACCTCCCCAAGTAACTCAGTCGAAACAGGAGCCAACGGTGAACTTGCAGAAAAGACAGATGGGAAAAAACCCTCGTCCAACCCTAACGGCTCTGACCTGGTCGGGACCCATACCTCCTGACCCACTCTGGGGAAATCCACCCTCTGCTCTATCAGGCCCCCACCTGGCACCGCCCAAATGTCAGTGCTATCCATCCTGTCGCTCGAATAATCAACCATCTCCATATCCTCCATCTCATCCAGAAGGGAAACCGTCACTGTCATAAACCCACAACCTTAAGCCTTGTAGCCCCCAACGTTCAGCCTCCAGCTCAGATCTGACTCTCCTTATCACACCACTTCACCACACCGCCACAGCACAAGAACGACAAGGGTTATTAAGATGTCCAACCCCTGGTCCAAGTAGGCCTGGACCAGCCACTCCTTCCCTCGGCCACCTACACCATCGCTCTCACCTGCAGGCAAACCCTCACGCACTCTGTGATCTCAATCAACTATTTGTGGCTGACATTTATTATGGCCTATTAGAAAATTTATTTTTTATTAATAAAAATAACGTTACGAAAGTGATATTATTTTTTATTTTGTGTTACAAAATCTCTCCCATAATATTCACTATCACTATTATTTTTTGCCGACATGTTACAAACGTTACATCACGTTACAAGATCTCTCCCATAATATTCACTATCACTATTTTTTTTGCCGACATGTTACAAATGTTACTAACACCAGCGTAGATCCAAATCCTAGGCTCTATCAAGCGCCGAGAGGGATCAAATCTCTTCTTAGGTATCCATTGATTTGATTCAAACCAAAAAACACATCTTTTTATTTAAGGTCCACATATAATATTATTATTATTAGTATTTAATATTATTTATGGCCTACATATTATTATTTTTTATTTTGTTAGGAACAAACATTACAACATTTGGTTTTAAAACCATATGCAAGGCCTTGCACATGGTCTTAAAACCATTTGCAAGGCCCGTCCTAACCCATGTACAATAAAACCATGGGTTGTTTAGGAGGCCTTGCACATGGTTTTAAAACCATGTGGAAGGCCCTCCTAAACCATGTACAATAAAACCATGGGTTGTTTAAAAGACCTTACACATGGTTTTAAAACGATGTGCACATAGTTTTAAAACCATGTGCAAGGCCAACATTTTTTTGCGGATAATTCAATTTTTTATTTTTTATTTTTTATTAGGTAGGAACATTACAACATCTCCCCCATATTGTGTTTTTTTCTTGATTCACATTTTTTTTACGTATAACTAATTTTTTACTTTTTTATTGTTTTGTTAGGTAGGAATATTACAACATCTTCCATTTTTTTTACGTATAATTAATTTTTTCCTTTTTTATTGTTTTGTTAGGTAGGAATATTGCAACATCTTCTCCATATTAGGTGGTTTTTCTGGCCGACATTTATTTTGACCTATAATTAAAAAAATTATTTGTTATTAATAAAAATAATGTTACGTAACGTTACAAGATATCCCCCATACTGGGTTGTAGAGCGCCTCTCGGTGCAATTACATCACGTTACAAGATCTCCCCCATACGGGGCTGTAGAGCGCCTCTCGGCGCAAAAACAATTTTATAAGAACAATCTCATATGTCTTATCTTGTGATCATTATTTACTTTATTTATATGTTATTGTTGACCTTTGTGTAAAAGCAATTTCATTCTTTTATAAGTAATATCTTTATGATCATTATATGCTCTTGCTAATTAAATTCTTAAGTAAAATCATTTTTTTTTAATCTATGTAATATCAAATTTTTTGGTTTGTCATAAGTTATTTAATTGGGATATAGTTTCTTTTTCATGTATTACAAAGATTGTATCTAGTTCTTGTGCTATTTGTCTCTAACATTCCAATATGGAAGCATTGACATTTGCAGGGCATTTTGTCCCTTACATATTTACATAGTGTTAACAAAAAATGAACCCATGATTAAGACCATTAGTGACTTGTTATTTCATAATTTTTTATAAGTGATATAATGAGTTGATCATAATTTGTTATATGTTGATCATATTAAACATTTTGATTATCTATATCTCATGTCATGTTTATTTCGGTCATCTTTTACTCAATATTTATATGGCTTTGAGCAATCTTTAAATCTTGAATTATTTATCATGAGCACCGTGTTCTTGTTGCAATGAGATTTATATTCTTATGATTGCAAAGGTTATCTTGTTCCTACTTGTCTCTAATGTTCCTATATGGAAGCATTGACATTTTCAGGGCATTCATCTCTTGCATATTAACCTCATACTAATAAGAAATGCACCTATGCTTCAGATTAGTTGCTTGATGACTAAATTTTCATATATTTAAGTGAAATATTTGACTCACTATTTATATGTTGTGGCTGACACTTAATGTGTAAAAGTAACTTCATTTTCCTTAATGAGCAAGTTAATCTTTTATTTGATCATATTATGTTGTCATTCATTTATATGATGTTTGCTAACCTTTGGTATATAAGCATTTTCATTTCTGTATGAGCAATTTTGTTTTATGATCTTTATAAGCTTTAATCTTGAAAGTTTTTGTGCGGATAAGTTCTCTGTTTAGGCTTTCACCTTATTCCAGAAATAATGAAGCACCATCTTCTACTGTTAAAGTCATGATGTTCATCTGTATGGTATCATTTTCAATGTATAGACCATTGGGGTCTTGTTTCTTCGATGTTTGAGGTCTTATACAGATATTTATATTGCACCTTGATTGGAAGAATGTCTGCTATCCGCATGTGTATTGGTCATCTGGGTTTTTTGTACATTGTTGTGGTGTTCTTAGCCACATGTTCTGTTGTATCAGTCATTATAAAGTATTTGTACACTGGTGTGGATGTTATATCAGAGTTCTTCAACTATCAGGTATGGTTGTGATGATTCTTGTGGTGATCTAGGCATTTTGCGATTGGATTACATCGCATGTTCTCGGCATTTTATTGTTGGCTCTTTCATCATACAACCTGGTTCATGTGCACTTTCATGATTCAGTGAGAAGCAGTTGTTCATCGTCAAATTCCATCAACCGAAGTGTTCTTCTTATTTTCAGCTTTGGTTCTTTTGGAAGTTGTCATCAATGGGGAAGCAGAAATGACTCCTTCCTTCCTTAGTGTTAGTGTGGGCCCTTCTCCCAATCATTATTAAGGGGGAGTGTTGGAATATATTATATTCCTTGGAAGGTAATAATGTCTTTGTATTATGTCAGAAGTTGTCTACAATCTTATGTAAAAAAGTAATACATTTAACCCATAGTTATATGATGGTGTATTTACTTGTGTAGATTATTTGTCCATGGTATTGTATTAAGAGATGTTGTTTTGGAGAATTATATTATCCCACATGCAATAGGTGAAAGTAATTCCTCCTCGTCTCTTAGTATATAATAGGGTCAAGTGAGTTTCTACAGATCATGTATTCTTGATGTAGTAGTGGTACTATTGTGACATTGTTGTACATCCTCTATATTCTTTGGGGTATTTGTGTTTTGCTCTCTTGTAAGATTGGAGAAGACATTTTGGATATAATAGAAGACAACCTTCCCATGGATGCAATCCATTAGGGTGAACCACATATATCGGTGTTCTCTTGTCCTTTTCTTTTCTTGTTCTTATATTTTATGATATGTTGTTGGTTGCTTAGATATGTTAACTAGTTTAGCTTGACTCTACTATTCTAACATGATCGAGGAATATCATTCGATCATGAAGAATGATGTCTGGGTGATACTTCCGAGACCAGAAAAGAATTATGTCGTGAATTCGAAATGGATCTACAAGATCAAGCATGATTCATATGGCAATATCTAGAAATACAAGGCAAGGTTCATAGCACGAGGATTCTCACATAAAGAATGCATAGACTATGAAGAGACATTTGCACCCATGGCGAGGTACACTTCCATTAGGACCATACTTGCATTGGTAGCAATTATGAAATGCAAAATACACCAAATGGATGTCAAGACATCCTTCTTGAATGGTGTAGTCGAGGAGGAAGAGTACATGGAACAACCATTGGGATTCAAGACACATGACAGGAAGACCCATGTATGCAAATTGAAGAAGGCATTGTATGAATTGAAACAGACATCGAGGACATGGTACAGCAGGATGGATAGCTTCCTGATTAGCCTAGGCTTTACCAAGAGTAAATTAGATTCCAATATTTACTTCAAGGTTGAAGACGAAAGACTAGTGATGCTTCTCTTTATTCCTTTCTAGCCAATCCATGCCAATGAGGGAACCATATGATCCAAAGGATAATACATTCAAATTCACCCTAGTGAAAAGTCCATTTAGTTCTATTGGACATTCCAATACAGGGATAATTTTAAGGGTGAATTTTAGCCCAGTGGGCTATTTTTTCCATGTTTTTCTCCCAAAAAAGATTCGCCATTTTGCATTTTTTGAAGCCTTGTTTCGCCCAATTTTGATGGGCTAAAAAATTTTCACCCTAAAAATTGCCAAATTATTATATAAACAATATAAAATCCTTGTAAATTTANAAATATCACCAATCATTTTATAGTTGGCATTTTAAGAATTGGTAATATTCGCCAACATTTATACACTTTTAAATAAGTATGGTTCCTTAAAATCATCCCTGTTCCAATACCACTTCACTCACCTTCCTCTTTGTGTCAGTGGCTAATGGACTAGCCAAGACTTAGCGTTCTGCACTTTTCTAAGAAACAACCTTCAACCACTTTTGGGCCAGTATAACTATGAGTAGATCCTCGATCTATCAAAACAAAAATGGATCGCTCATCAATCTTACCTTTAACCTCCACCACCATGGATTGATGATCTGCATGGTGATTGTCCAGTGCTACATAAATTTGAGGAGTTGCTTTAGCCATGTCCTCCACTGTAACTTCTCCTTCCAAGTTATGCAACCTTCGAGGGTCCTCTCTTCGATGCAGATAGTCCCTTAGTACATGGTTTCCTCCACACCCTCAGCACTTAAGCGGTCCTCTCTCTGTTGTTATTGTTGGTTTTATTTCACCTTGAGCTTGTTCTCCTTGGTGGAAGTTCCTTGTCTGATGTTTAAATGAGGGCTTGAATCCACTCTTATTTTTATCAAACGTCCCTTTTAGTTTTCCCTTCCAATCTGCATGAGCTTATAATTTTCCTTTTCCCTGTTCATAACTATGGGTATTCTGATGGCTTCATCAAGACTAGGACGGTTGACAAATTCAATTCTTTCTCTAAAATTCTGAGGAATACTTCTAAGGAAACTATGAACATTGACTCTTTCATCCTTATTGTAGTCCACATATCTCAACAATTCCATCAATTAATGGACGTGCTCATCCATAGTATTTTGTCCCAATTTCAACTCATGAAACTCCTTTCTCTTACAGTCATAGTACTTAACATATAAGCACTTTTCTTTGAAGTACCTCTTGAAATGACTCTAACTAATTCTTCTTCTGCTAATCTCTATTACTTACATGAGGTGCTCCGACCAAATTGAAGCTCGACCATTTAGATTGTAAATAACAATTATGGCCTTTTCATTTCATGAGTAGTCATGAATCCTAAAATATTTCTTCATCCCAAGAAGCCATGCCTCTGCCTCTTGACTTGTCATACTTTCACTGTCAAATGTGGGAGGTCTTGCTTTCCTAAACTCTCCCTCTGAAATCCTTTTGAAATTCCTTCTTCTATCTCTACTGAATGTATGCCTTGGGATACTCTAAGAACTTTGGGAATCACATGACCTGGAAGAAAACATTGACAAGGATACCCTACGTTTTCTACTTACATAACTCTTCCTATGACTCAAGGTCCTTTTCCTAGAGCGGCCCCTAGAGTGGCTCTATGTGTTTCTCCCTTCTTGGCCCACATTGCTTGGTTTGGACCTTAAATTGGCTTGCTACTGCATATCCATGAGACTTTGGAGGATGGAAATATTAATCTAGTTCTGATCTTCCTGAGCTTTAGTCAATCTTTCATTGAAACTCCACATTATTTCTATCAAATTATCAAGAGTAATTTGCTCTCTTCTTCCATTGGAGCTAGTTCTTGCATTATCTTCTTGTATATTTTCCTGAAGAACATCCTCCTCATACTCATAAGGATTTGAGGCATCATTCACGGTTACCATTTTCCTATGGAATCATTTCCCCTTGCTACGAATTTTCAAATTGTCAACTACGAAATTCAATGCATCACAAAATATTTAGTAGACATATTATAAATACTTATGTAATGACACACAAGACATCAACAAAAGAATTGTACATAAATGGATCATGCATATTGGTAAAAATATTATTGTCCATCCCTATCCATCTGAACCATTTTAACCTGATACTCGAAGTATGAATTTCTGACCATACATCCTTGACCCAAAACTTCTAATCCTCTATTCCAGAGTTATAGGTTTTTGGCCCAAAATAACCCTAGTGAGGCAATTGAAGCCTTGCATTTTGCTTGTAAATGTAGGTTTCGGACTAAACAGCAACCATTAGCTCTGATACCACTCAGTCATGTCCCTGATCATCTAAGTAATATGTTAATATGGTGGGGAACTCCTTTAGCATCTTGAATTATCCCAATACCAATTCAAAATATAAAATTTCGCCCCTTTACATCGGAATTCTGACTTCATGATTCATAAAAATCATGTACAAGGTGGATTAATAGATTATCATGATTAAACAAACCTTTAACTCGACCTAATAATCAATCCAACTTTTATAAACACATACATATTTTGATCCGCAGACTTAATGACTTAACTCCACTGGCTTGACTCTTTTCTACAATTCCCGACTTTTTCATACATCAAAATCAGAAGCTAATATCGGAAGTGACCAAACACTTTGTTGCCAACCTCCCCAACTTCCCGATCCTAACTCCCTAACTTTGACAGTCAGAACCTGGGACACCTAATGGTCTTCCAACCAAAATCGGCCTGATGTTCTGAATTCGACGCTACCAATGTCAGGAGTCATAAGTTGGAACCGCATGTCCAAGTTCCATCTAAACTGTCTGACGTCCTGACTATGATGCTACATATGTCAAGAGTCGGAAGTTGACGTTTAGCACACATTCTTCATAATTTATATGTCGATTCTGATGTCGACATCGAAACGTTGAAACTGGATCAATGACTCATATTAAATATGACTAGACAATCAATGGTCATGACTGCTCCAATTATCATAGACCAACACTTAGTCATTTTCCCAATTTTTGGCTTGTAAATTATCCTTGAATAAATTCCTTATGGGATTACGACATGCATACAAGATTCTACCTGCTCCGACATGACTCTGCAGGGTTCATAACTTAAGGAAATGCAACTAACCATGCACAACGGGCATTTAACCACCTAACAATGCAAGTGATGCATGTAAATAGTTCTTTAACGCCAATTTTTCAAGACATAAACCAAACATAATGATGACTCTATTACAACCATGAACAACTATTGTATTAAGCAATTCAAACTCTATGATTTAATCCATTCTTCATGCACATATAATCATTTAAAACATACCTATGCACAAAAACAACTTGATTCACAACTATCATCCATATTCATTGAGCATTCAAACCATGTAAATAAATTAAACATTCATGAACCATAAGTGAACATTCAAACACCACAAAAATAATTATATTTCAAGAAAATTTTCAACAACCGGCTATGTGAGTGCAACGTTCCACCCAGCCGTAGGTCTCTGCTTGACCTATATTCTTTCAACACTCAAATATCACCTCTTAGCTAGGCTATGATATCCACTACAGATGAACTAGACAGACTCACTTATAGCCAAAACCATAACCATCCATGCTAAGCCAGTAACCTACTGGGTTTATCAAGCATATAGGGAGACAAAAGAAAGTAATGTTAAGCCAGTTAGCTTAGCCACAAAGCTACATGCATATCGCTTAGTTCAACCAGCCATATACCCACAACATCTACCACACCCAACACAAGGAAGGCCCCCTTCACTACTACACAGTCCCTCGGGAAACCTTTCCCTTCAATGCTATTCAAGGTGGGCATATAAAGGTTGTAGTCTCTAACCCTCAGAGTTTCTCACCTTCACTATGTTTATTAATCCATTTCCCCCCTGGTTTCTCCCCAACTCGCGATTTCTCTAGCTCTACACTTCCAGACCCCACTATATTCAACCACATGACCCAATTTATAGATGGTTCACCCAATTTCCAATATGGTTGCTCCTACTACTACTGGGACGAGTGTGTCGTTAATAAGAACTATGTTGGGCATGTTATATATCCTTGGTTCTCCTTGCACGTAGAGCTCGACCAAATGCCTTACGTCCTCCGTGGGTGAGAATACTCACGCCCTCTCTTTCCCCAGTCTTGCTTCTCTTGCACAGGAATGGTGGAACAAAATTCCATGAGCGACCTGAATTTTAAGTCAAGCAATCCAACTCCATAACCTATCATACCCATCACAACACTCTTTTTCAGGTTTTCTTAAACTCTTGAGCTGCTTTTTCAACTACTCTCTTAAAACAACATTTAAGAATAGTTAAAGGAGTGTACTTGGGTAGCTGCTTGCCATTTATGGCAAAGAGGTTCTCAAGGTGACACTTGGAAATGATAGATTGAATCCAACAACCCCCTCACCTCTCCCTAATGGGTATCATAACCCCTCATTCACGTTGCCTCCATAGCCAAGCTCGAACATTTTATTTGCATGATAGAAATATTTACATATTTACATCTTCCATGATGGAAAAATATATAATACTCGCCTCTATAAACTGATTGTTCACTAGTGGGGCCTTGGCCTTGAGCTCCTTGCTAGGAGTTATACATCACATACATACAACATTTACATTAAAGGCCAATATAACAAGGATCAAAATGGGGACATTACAAACTTCTTCTCCATGTTTAGGATGAAGGTACCTAGAGTTTGTACCCAAAGTGAACCTATAATTATATCAACTCAATTTTCATAAATTTTCTACAACATTGAAGTGAACTATGAATTTGTAGTCATTAATAAATGGTTGTAGGTTCTTGATTTCATATTTCTTGTCGAAAAATCATGTGTAATTTTCGATCATATTTGACTCTGACAGTATTGGCTAAATCAACTTTTATGTGATTTTTCTTAATAGATGGGCAAATAGCAATGGCGATATTCCTTCCTTGAATAATCCCACTAAATTTTACGTAGGCATACATATTCACATATGTTATAAAAGTAGTATGAGGTAACCTTGGTTTATTTTCACCCTTGGACTCCATTGTATTATCGTGCACATCCACTAATTTTCTTTCAACATTCCCTCCTACACTTCCTTACTCTTCTTTTATTTGTGTACACAATTATTGGCTTGCTTCTTGATACCTTAAGACTTCTTATGCAGCTGGAGCTTTATCTTATATAATAAAGAGAACTTAAGAATAAAATCAACCTAATTAGGATGTGAGTTATAATTTTTTTAATATTCTTTCTACTGGAAAATAACCCTTCAATAACTTGAACTTGAACTTATGTAAGCTTCCTCAAAGAGTAACAATATTAATTAAACTTCAATGATCTGTTTGAATGGGAGAGAGTAGGGTTTCAAAGATAAAACAATGTGTTGGTTTTATAAACCATTTATTGGTTATATGTGTGTTATTTTATCTTTTTCCTTAATTTTTTTTCTTTGTACTATATAACTATTTTTTGTCGTGTCTTTTTTATTTATTAATCCTTTTTCTTTATTTATTTTTTATTAAACATTAGCTATCAACCAAGAGTAGAAATGGGCCACGAGCCTCCAAAATATGTCTGCTACAAGCAAAGATAGACCCAGGTCAGCCAAAAACAACAACTCTGGTACCAAAGTGAGAAACAAAGTTCGCTCGCACACAAGTTACCAAAATCTCTAAAACATAAAATAATCCATAATAAGAAAAATAATATATTAAGTAAAATATATGAAGGAATGAGATATGAATACAATGAGTGTCGTATATATAGAAAACCTAGGGGCACTTATGGTAGCCATTCACAAAATAATGTGTCTCTTCCAGGGGCACTTATGCTGACCATTCACAAAGGAATGTGTCTCTTATAACAATTATTAATTATTTATTATTTATATGTTTATTAATATTATTTAATATTTATATCCTTTATCTAAATTATTTAATATTTTTATCCTTTATCTATATTATTTTTTATTAATGTATATTCATGTTATTTTTGTTCATAACACGGATTTTAAACATCTGATCATCCAATTAACATATTTAAGATTTAACCTTGCTTACATAAGAACCAGCCTTCAGAATAACCACTTAAATTTATCGTATGCTTTTGAAAGATCCATTTTCATGACCACCATAGTTTGTTTCTTAGATTTCATTGAATGAAATCCTTATGAATCGTGAATTTGTTTATTGAACAAAATCCCAAATCGTTCCTTCGTAATGGCTATGGACAAAGATTGTTTTAATATGTTTGTAATTATATTTAATATTGTCTTATATACAAGGTTACAAAGGGAAAATGATCTAAAATCCTCAAAAGTGAGAGGGGCATTCTTTTTGGGGAGAGAAAGGATATTAATGTAGCATTCATATCCCTCAATTTTTCCAGATGCTCTTGATTCTTCCATTACCTTGAGTAGGTCCTCCTCCAACATCTCATAGAACCCAAGATAAAATTCTATAGGGTTGGACTTTTCCCTTTTGAAAGGCATGAGGAGTGATTTTAACTCCTCTATAGTGACCTCTACTTCTATGTTTGAATTCCCATCTTCATAAAAATAAACTAAGAAAGAGTTTAACAACTTTCTTGATCTCACCAATATTTGATGTATTATTTTCCTTAAACAAAGATTGAAAATGATGTATACCTACAAAAGCTAAGTCTCTGAAACATGTAACCCTAGACCCATATGGACCCTCCAACTCCCATATTATATTGAACATTTTTATTATGCAACATATTTATGGAAGAACTTAATATTGTTATCACCTTCTGCTAACCAAGTTGCCTTGCTTTTGAGACTCCACTCAACTTCTTCCATCTCTAGTAACACTTGTTGATGTATTTGTAACTTCGGAATGTATTCACTTGTATAATTTATATTGTATTTCATTATACCTCGATGGAGATGTTTGTTCCTCCGATTGGGAGAGTCATTAATATAATAAAATCATGTAAATTCATTGAGGTTAACCCTCCATTGTAAGCCGGGACAATAGTCCCCACAATTGAGGGGTATTAGGGTTATTAGACTCTTCTAGTGAGTTCGGCCCTGTAAGAGTAAAAGTCAAGTGGAAAACAAGTATAAATAGAGAGTGAGACTCTCTATTTGAAACACACACTCACTCAACTATAACGCATGAGTAAGAGAAGAGGAGCTCTTACAAGTGAGAGAGAGAGCAACTGTCCGAGATCATCTTTGTGTTTTTGGGTTTTAATTTTGCTATTGGTGCTCATTCTATCTCTAAGGAAGTTGCGGGGTTTTCTCCTTTATGGTTTCCTCGAGGAAAACTCTTTGTGTCTCTTGTGTCTCTTGTGATTATTGTTGTGCATGTTATTCTCTCATATAAGATCCTAGATCACATTGATTAAATGATAAAAATCTAACATGGTATCAGCCCTAACCTAAGAAGAAGACACTATGCAGCTGCAGAAGCTAGGGCTTATTACTTTTTGGGTCTCTCTCCATAGATCATCAGCAAAAGGAGGTTGGGATAACTCTCCATTGAAGGGTGCATCTTTCTATCAAAGCAGAATTTGATTCTGGGCATTTTGAGTTTTTGACCTGTCACTACTGCGGGAAATTAGGGCTTTTCACAAAAGAGGAATTTTTGAGTGAGCCCAGCATAGGATTTCTATCCTCCTCAAAATCAAAATTTAGAGACCAATATAGAAAAATTTTGTTGGATAAAACTCTGGGAAAGTCAAACCCTAATTTGACCACGTACCAGAAAATCAGCACTTCAAAAGATCAGCTCTAGATCTAGTTCAGGAATCTCAAATTGGTAAGATCTAAATCTCTTGTATTTCCATTTGAGGTTCTCATTGAAATATGAATCAAAGAAGTTTCACTATACAACTCAAATACAACTGCAATGGCATCTAATGGAAATTAGGGTTTCATGCCTAAAAAACCCTAAAATACTAAAACTAGTAGTTTTGGTACATTCACTATATCTCGATATTGGAGGAGGCCCAAGAGCCGAAACTTTTACAGGCTGAAGATAAATTCTTGATGTACCATGTGTAAAAGTTTTAGCCTTAGATTCGCTATATTTTTGGAGATATCATTCCTCCCAATCAAGGCTCTAGCCTCTCCCAGAATTCATACCTAAACAGGACACCTTGGGAGAATTGCTATATCTCAATCTACAAAGGTCCAAATGAAATTTCGCAAGATGTTCCAGATAGGGTGCAGACTGTACTTTCTATGGTAAAAGTTTCATACCCTGAAGGTGAAACAGTGACATGTGGAATTCTGTACAAGTTCACTATGTTAAACAGTCTTGAAATAAGTCACCTTGGGAAAACTCTCATAAGTCCAAATTGGTGAAACCAATTCTACTCAAAACTATGGTGTTGGAAAGAGTACAGATGAGGATACCTTAGTGCAAAGTTTCAGACACAAAGGAGTAGTACTTTCAGAGATACCGCAAAAACAATATCAGGCAATTCTACAAAAGAAATTGAAGAAAACTAGGGCATAAGATATCTTGCAGTTTTGATCATAGTTTTGGGAAAATGAGTATGCTACTCAGCTCACCTTTAGGAGGCATATCTTTTTATCCAGTCATATCTAAAATATTCCAATTTTGAAAATTGGGGTTTCTTTGACAAACCCTAGATCATCCATATCCGAAACCAGGATGGACACCTCAAATTAGTAAGATCTAATCTTTTGCTATTTACATTTGAGGTTCTCATTTCAAAATGACCTATCACACCAACTTGATGACAAGCTTGGTGAAGCTGACAACTTCCAAGTATGGAAGTATAGGAACTATGTGATCCTTGAATAAATTGACCTAGATCAGTATTTCAGTAAGGAAGTTCTAAGAGCAAGAGGGAGATGAGGCTAAGGCTAGAGCCAAGAGAATCATTGCAGATTCTATTAAAGATCATCTCATCCCTCATGAAGACACCAAAAGGAAGTGTTCTATTCTATGAAGAAACAAGCGAAGAAGAATAGATATTGTTATAACCACCTTGAATGGCCTCCCAGGATCATGGGATTCATTCATTCGAGGAATGTGTACCAAATGGAAGTTATTACCTTCAGCGGACTCTAGAAAGAGTGCACACTAGAAGAAGCTTGACTCATAATAAGAGAAGAGAAGATGGGAGAAACTGAAGATCAAGCGCTCATGATTCAAAGAAGATCCCTCAAGCGATGAGGAATATGAAGAACTCAATTCTTGAAGAACCTCTTATCCATCTTAGCATTTGGATAAGAAATGATGTTGTTATGAATGAAGAAGATGATGAAGCTGAAAGAAGGAGTATACCCACGAAACAAATAAAGATAAGTGTTCAATTGCCATTTCATAATATTGTTTGGTTATGCATTTGTTTATATTCAGTTGATGTGTTATGTATGATAGAATGTTTGCATTAATGACAGTATACTACTAATATGCATGTGATGGGTAAGTAGCCCATGGTGCTATACAACACTCCATTGCTACTTATCTAGAATGAAACCTATTTGCTGACATATTGGATTAGTGCACAATCTCAATGATGTCATGGTAGATATGGAAGGCATCTAGAAAGTTTCCATGAGATATGGATGAATGTTGTATTGGCTAAAATAGTTGCATGATTATATCATTATGCGTAAGAATTTTCCATTATGAGTATGTCTTATGAAATGTTTCTAACCATACAATTGATGCATTTGACTTGTAGGAAAGATCGCATACAATCACCTACAAGAAAAGAAGGATGAGACTTGTTCCAAAGAAGAAGTGAGGACAATTCAAGATTCACTCTAAACTTTCAAAATGAAGAATGATGACTAGAATGCGATGTTGAAGACCTGAAGGGAAGTCCGTAGTATCTTCCATATGGATCTACAAGATCCAACATGCAGTAGATGACAACATCGTGGGATACAAGGCAAGATTTGTAGCACGAGACTTCTCACAGAAAGAGGGAACACACTACAAAGAGACATTTGCAGCCATTGGAAGTCGAGACACATGACAGTCGGACTCATGTGTGCAAATTAAAGAAGGCCTTGTACGAGCTCAAAAGGCACCCATGGGATAACACATAAATGAGGAGCTTGGAGATCACCTAGAGTAATGAATATCTTAACCTTTGCTACAAGGTTGAAGATGAAAGCCTATAGAGGATGACAAGCTCACAAATGGGTGTGAGAATAACTTTTTAAAAGGTTCAAGATAGAGGATCTTGGTCTGCAGTGACCCTAGATAGATACATAGAATATTAGTAGCAGAGGAAGCTACTTGTCACGCTAGTACAAAATGTTTTAATACATAGAGTATGGAAGGAAGAGGGAGAATGATGCTCCACTTTAGAGGGAGTGACTGCAGAAGATCCTAATGTTCAACATGGTACGACGGGATGGATAACTTACTGATGGCTCTAGGATTTACTGATAGTAAAGAAGATTCCAACCTTTGCTTCAAGGTTGAAGGCGAAAGACCATTGATGCTCCTGTTATATGTCGATGACCTATTCCTGGCAGGAAAAGAGGAACTCATTAGAGATGCAAGAAGGAGACTCGCTGTCGAGTCTGAGATAAAGGACTTGGGTATGATGCACTACTTTCTAGGCATGGAAGTGTGGCAGAATGTGGATGGAATCTCCTTGGGACAAGGGAAGTATGCCGTAGAGATCCTAAATAGGTTCAGGATGATGGACTGCAAGGCCATGACCACACCTATGGCGTCGAACTTGAAGCTATTGAGTGATGCTTCATTAGAGTCAGTTGATGCCACAATGTATCATCAGATGATTGGGTCATTGATGTACCTAACGAATATGAGACTAGATATTTGCTTTTCTGTGAACACAATGAGCCAGTTCCTGACAGATCTGAGACATGTTCACCTGGTTGTTGTAAAGCATATTCTGAGGTACCTAAAGGGTATAGTTGACTATGGGCTCAAGTATAAAGTAAATCAGAAGATTAACCTGGAGGGTTATGTGGATTTAGATTGGGCAGGTAGTGCCATTGATAGGAAGAGCACTTCAGGGTGTTGCTTCAGTATGGGATCAGGTGTGATCTCTTGGTTTAGTAGGAAGCAGCCCTGCGTGGCACTGAGTATAACCGAAGTAGAGCATGCCGCAGCTTGTTCAGCTAGTTGTCAGGCAGTGTGGCTAAGGAAGCTACTATCTAATTTGTTTAATCTCCAGTTGGATGCTACTTGTATATATTGCGACAACTAGAGTTGTGTGAAGTTGTCATAGAACTCGGTGTTCCATGACAAGTAGAAGCATATCGAGATCAAATATCACTATATCAGGGATATGGTGCAGAGAGGAGCAGTGAAGCTCCAGTTTATGATCCAGATCGAGATCTCTCAAAAGAGGGAGTTCTAGCATAACTGATGAGACAGGTTGTCTGAGCATAAGATCCTAGCAAAGCTCGTAGGTTGCTCAGACGTAAACAATCCTATAGGTTGTCCTTGGATGTGATCAGTCCTGGCGAAGCTCGCATGTTATCCTTGGACATAATCAAACATGATGTGATTCTATGCTAGAAATGGCCAAAGTGAAGTTTGAGTACTTCAGAAGAGAAGCTTGGTGTTCTCCAGATCGAGGTTCCTTACAAGGGGAAGTGATGAGTCCGTGAGCCTTTTTGACATGGTGGCAAGTTGCACCTCCCATGGTCAGATGTAAGTGTTGGGCCTTTCTGACATGGTGGCGTGATTGGTTCCTCCCATGGTCAGATGTAAGTGATGGGCCTTTATGACATGGTGGCAGGATTGGTTCCTCCCATGGTCAGATTTAAGTGCGGTGCCTTTCTGACATGGTGGCAGGATTGGTTCCTCCCATGGTTAGATGTAAGTGTCGTGCCTTTCTAACATGGTGGCAAGATTGGTTCCTCCCATGGTCATATGTAAGTGCTGTTCCTTTTTGACATGGTGGCAGGATTTGTTCCTCCCATGGTCAGATGTAAGTATTGTGCCTTTCTGACATGGTGGCAAGATTGGTTCCTCCCATGGTCAGATGTAAGTGTTGTGCCTTTGTAACATGGTGGCAGGATTGGTTCCTCCCATGGTCAAATATAAGTGTTAAAGATGTGAATACCTACATGGAGGCTAGGCCTACATCCAGCAAGGTTGGCTCTGTAGAACTTCCTATGACGAGTAGAATTAAGAGATAGCACCATTTGCTCAATAGCGGAAGCTTTAATGATAATCCAACTTTGATGATGATCCAGCTTTGATGATGATCTAGTAATGAATACTTGTGCTGATGAACTATGTTAAGAGAATACCTTCCTAGTCAAGAGGGAGTGTTGATGTATTTGTAACTTCGAAATGTATTCAATTGTATATTTTATATTGTATTTCCTTATACCTCTACGGAGATGTTTGTTCCTCCGATGGGGAGAGTCATTAATATAATAAAGTCATGTAAATTCATTGAGGTTAACTCTTCGTTGTAAGTCAAGGAAATATTCCCCACAATTGAGTTTAGGTTGACCCTCCATTGTAAGTCGGGGCAATAGTCCCCACAATTGAGTTTAGTTTAACCCTCCATTGTAAGTCAGGGCAATAATCCCCATAGTTGAGGGGTACTAGGGTTATTAGACTCTTCTAGTGAGGTCAGCCCTATAAGAGTAAAAGTCAAGTAGAAAACAAATATAAATAGAGAGTGAGACTCTCTATTTGAAACACACACTCACTCAAATGTAGCGCATGAGTGAGAGAAGAGGAGCTTGCACAAGTGAGAGAGAGAACAACTGTCGGAGATCATATTTGTGTTTTTGGGTTTTACTTTTGCTATTGGTGCTCATTCTATCTCTGAGGAAGTTGCAGGATTTTCTCCTTTATGGTTTCCCCGAGGAAAAATCTTTGTGTCTCTTGTCTCTTGTGATTATTGTTGTGCATGTTATTCTCCCAGATAAGATCCTAGATCATATTGATTAAATGATAAAAATCTAACAACAGTTTCTTTTTTCCTTCTAATTATTCAACTGCTTAAACTCCCCATATGAAAAAACCCCACCAACATTATGTTAAAAAAAATCATGGAGAGAAACTTCAATTTCTTTCATTTCTTATTTATTTTCTTATGCCCTCTTCTTATCCCATTCAACTACTGAGTTTTTAACTTGAATTAAATTGTTTGAAAATTGTTACATAGCATAATCTCCATACTCTTCTCGTAATTTTTCCAATTATTCAAAACTAGATTTCAAAAACTTCCCTCATTAAGCAACAAATGATTAAATTTAAAGGGATAAAGATGATTTTTCATCGGCATCACTTCCAATTACAATAAAATTGGTAGATGATCTGAGAAAACACATGTTCCAACCCATGATTTGCTTTTAGGCACTTCCTCCAATAACTTTTGTGCCACGAAAAAATGGTACAACTTCTTTGAGATATTGAACCTGCCTCTACTAAGGTTTCTTCAAGTTAGAACAACCTTGTGAGGCTCTACATCTATCAAATTTAGATCTTCAAAGAATCAAGAAAAAAAATCTACCAATGGATTAGATCTGGTCCCCTCACCCAAACATTTTTTGGAATTCAAAATTAGGTTGAGGTCACCTCCCACAATTATATTATCCCTAACAAAGTATGTTGATCATTAACGAAATCCCAAAACTACTTTCTATCACTATAAGGAGCATCTAAGTTCACTACCTTGAATACCTCATCTAAATCTTTTGCCCTTTCCCTTAAAAACAATAGCTGCATAGAGACAACAAGTGTTAATAGCTTCAAAGCCATCATTCCAACCTATGATAAATCATGTGCATTAGAAGAGAATAACTTCCGCTCCTTTAGCACATAAGAAATCATTTATGGCTTTTGACCCCATACACATCGTTTCCTTAAACAAAATGATATATGGCTTGTAAACTAAGAGCATCCTTTTGAGGGTTAACCTTTTGTGTGAATCCCCTAACCCTCTAAGATTGAAAGAGAGAATGATCATGATGAAACATTCTTCTGGGTTTTTCTTGCTCCAAGAACCCCTTTGATAGTAAATTGCTTACCCTCACTCATTTCCTTAGAAGCCTTTGACTTTGCTTTTAAAATATGTGACTTCCTCCTAGCTGGACATGGCTTGGATTTCGAATCTACTAAACCTCCCTTCATCTTCAAAATCAACTTCCTTGGATGCAATTGATTGGGAGCTAAAATTGGAGGCTTCAAATTAGGATCAAACATAGAAATCATATTACCCCAAACAAACACAACCTCCTTATTTGGATTATGAGATTAAGCATGAGACTGAGACAAAACCTAGGGCTGGTCTATATTTTTTAAGGCAAACATGTTAGGTCTATTGAGGGCTCCAAATCCCCACCCATGTTTTGACTTACAGAAGGAAGGGGAACATCTTCTAAGACTTCATTCGTAAAATTTGTCAATGTATGAATGGAAGACTTACCTTTGCTTACTTCATTAGGATTCGACTCTAAAGGGCATATCTCCTTCACGTGCTTAGAGTCTTTTGGGAGAATATGTTGCTATAAATGTATATTGGCTAAACACCTTAATTCAAAACTTGAATATTTTGACCATTTGAATCCTCTAGAGTCTTTTCAGATGTCATAGTTAAACCCTTGCCCTTCTTTGTCTATTGTTTTTCTTTTTCCAATTATGCCTCCTAGCTTTACAACCTATCCACAAGTGACCCACCTCATGGCATTTTGAGCATCGAAATGACACCTTCCAATTATCCAAAATCTGAACCATCACCAAATCTCCCCTTTGTATTTATATTTTAGCCAACAAATTCTCTTACATGTCCACTTCAACAAGGACCTTAGCCATCTTTTTATCAAAATTTCCCAAGAGTTTCCCTCCAATACTATAAATATACCAATCTTATTATTGATAGTACTCAACACATCCTCACACTAGTACTGGAGTAGTAGTTTCGACAAGAGGACCCAAATGGGTTGCAAGTTAATGGGAACTCGTTGCGCATTGAAGTTCACTTTCCACCATTTAAACACCAAGCTTGCGTATTGACAACAGTGACAACAGGGCTGGAAATAATATACAATAATATACTTAATATGGGTTAAACATATCACTTACAAAGAATAGAACCTGGGTGGGTGGGGAGTATATTGCTCCATCGCATAACGACTTCCTATTTTTTCAGGGCACAATGATAGTTGACTGAACCAATTAAAAATCATACTGAACTAAATCCAATTAATTTTTTTATGAGCAGGGAGTATATTCCTCCATCCCGTAACTACTGAACTAAATCTAATTAAAAAAATATTTTTATTGATGAAAGTATATTGCTCCACCCCATAACTACTTAACTAAATCCAATTAATTTTTTTTGTTTGTTTATGGGTAGGGAGTATACTACTTAATTAAATCCAATTAGAAAAAGAAAAAGGTTTTTTGTTTATGGGTAGGGAGTATATTGTTCCATCCCATAACTACTGAACTAAATCCTATTAAAAAAAGATTTTTATAGGTGGAGAGTATATTGCTCCATTTCTTACTGAACTAAATCTAATTAAAAAAAGTTTTTTATGGGTGGAAAGTATATTGCTCCATCCCATAACTGAACTAAATCCAATTAAAAAAAGATTTTTTTATGGGTGGAGAGTATATTGCTCCGTCCCATGGTTACTGAACTAAATCCAATTAAAAATAGATATTTATGGGTGGGGAGTATATTTGCTCTATCCAATAAAAAAAGATTTTTATGGGTGGGGAGTATATTGCTTCATCCTATTAAAAGAAGATTTTTGATTGAGTATATTTCTCCATCCCATAACTACTAAACTAAAACTAATTAAAAAGATTTTATGGGCCTTACTGAACTAAAACTAATTAAAAAGATTTTATCGGCCTTTATGGGTGGGGGAGTATATTGTTCCATTCCATAATAAACTGAAATAAATTAAAAACTTCAAACATTTAAATTTATTTTTGGCAATAAATTAAATAAATATATATTATAATATTGAACCATCTTTCTGAATATATATAAAGTTTATTATGTGTAATATATATTTTTAATAATAAATTCATAGTTAGAAGCAATATGTTGATATTAACTATAAATATTAATTATGTAAATTATATTTTAAAAGGTAGGTCATGGTGGAGGTAGAGTTCAATGGGAGTCAAAAAGATGACCACTCAAGATGATCGTAGGTGAAAATATAAATAAATAGAAGTTACGGCTAAAAAAAATGAAAATGATAAATGAGGAAGATGTTGTAACACACAACATTGTGTAATGTTATTTAAGATGGATCTATGTGTGAGTTACTAATTAAGGGTTCTACAATTTGTAACACTACATTTTAAATTTGTGTTCCATGTTGGAATTCAAATTGTTGAGCTCCTAATACATTAGTAAAGTTTTTTGTTACCATGTTCTGAAGATTATTATTGCACTCTAGTCAATATGCATAACATTTTATGATTACATCTCAACAATTTGTTATATATTTTCCATCCAAGTTGTTGGAGTGCTACTAAAATCCACACATAATCATTAGCTCGACATAATGATGATGAACAAACACTAACTACATGGCACTTTTAAATTTTGGTGTTAGAACGACCTTGTGAGGCTCTACATCTATCAAATTTAGATCTTCAAAGAATCAAGAAAAAAAATCTACCAATGGATTAAATCTGGTCCTCTCACCCAAACATTTTTTGGAATTCAAAATTAGGTTGAGGTCACTCCCACAATTATATTGTCCCTAACAAAGTATGTTGATCATTAACGAAATCCCAAAACTGCTTTCTATCACTATACAGAGCATCTAAGTTCACTATCTTGAATACCTCATCTAAATCTTTTGCCCTTTCCCTTAAAAACAATACCTGCATAGAGACAACAAGTGTTAATAGCTTCAAAGCTATCATTCCAACCTATGATAAATCGTGTGCATTAGAAGAGAATAACTTCCACTCCTTTAGCACATAAGAAATAATTTATGGATTTTGACCCCATACACATCATTTCCTTAAACAAAATGATATATGGCTTGTAAACTAAGAGCATCCTTCTGAGGGTTAACCTTTTGTGTGAATCCCCTAACCCTCTAAGATTGAAAGAGAGAATGATCATGATGAAACATTCTTATGGGTTTTGCTTGCTCCAAGAACCCCTTTGATAGTAAATTTCTTGTCCTCACTCATTTCCTTAGAAGCCTTTGAATATGCTTTTAAAATATGTGACTTCCTCCTAGCTGGACATGGCTTGGATTTCGAATCTACTAAACCTCCCTTCATCTTCAAAATCGACTTCGCAATTGATTGGGAGCTAAAATTGGAGGCTTCAAATTAGGATCAAACATAGAAATCATATTACCCCAAACAAACACAACCGCCTTATTTGGATTATGAGATTAAGCATGAGACTGAGACAAAACCTAGGGCTGGTCTATATTTTTTAAGGCAAACATGTTAGGTCTATTGAGGGCTCCAAATCCCCACCCATGTTTTGACTTACAGAAGGAAGGGGAACATCTTCTAAGACTTCATTCGTAAAATTTGTCGATGTATGAATGGAAGACTTACCTTTGCTTACTTCATTAGGATTCGACTCTAAAGGGCATATCTCCTTCACATGCTTAGAGTCTTTTGGGAGAATATGTTGCTATAAATGCATATTGGCTAAACACCGTAATTCAAAACTTGAATATTTTGACCATTTGAATCCTCTAGAGTCTTTTTAGATGTCATAGTTAGACCCTCACCCTTCTTTGTCTATTGTTTTTCTTTTTCCAATTATGCCTCCTAGCTTTACAATCTATCCACAAGTGACCCACCTCATGGCACCTTCCAATTATCCAAAATCTGAAGCATCATCGAATCTCCCCTTTGTATTTATATTTTAGCCAACAAATTCTCTTACATGTCCACTTCAATAGGGACCTTAGCCATCTTTTTATCAAAATTTCCCAAGAGTTTCCCTCCAATACTATAAATATACCAATCTTATTATTGATAGTACTCAACATATCCTCACACTAGTATTGGAGTAGTAGTTTCAACAAGAGGACCCAAATGGGTTGCAAGTTCATGGGAACTCGTTGCGTATTGAAGTTCGCTTTCCACCATTCAAACACCAGGCTTGAAGGTCCCCATAGCCAACCTTGTTGAAGCATAAGCTTCATATTCGTTGGACTTTTAAACTCAAAACAAATCCATCCCCTTATCAGGAGATGGAAACAAGGGGTATATCCTAATGGTTTTCTCCATTCGATTTCCAACAATAGCCTTAACAAATTTCCTTTTACAATTTTACTTTTGAATCTACCAACTAGGGCATGAGACATTATACCTTCCACCTTATCCATTCCCACATCAAGCCCTAGCACTATTTTCAGCCTTTCTTATCCTAGAACTTCCTTGGATTTCCTTTGACTCCAATGGATTGGTTTGCAAAGGGCTTGGATTAATGTCTCTTGATACCTTAACTTGTACATCCTTTTGTCTTTAGACCTTCCTCTCTTGACTTAAAGATCGAGTATTTGGACAACCCTAACAATCGTCATGGGAAAAAGAATAAACACTACCCACTTCAATTTCCCCATAAACTAGGGTATACTCCTCCTGCCTAAGTTCTCCATTTGGATTAAGATCTTTAAGACTCAAAAAACATACAGGATGGGACAATTATTCCTTGAATGAGTGTGACGCCTTTCATAATTCCACGAGCTCATCATGAGATCATAAAATTCCTTCCTAACTGGTGAGTTCATCCTCACTGAAGTCCACTTCATTAAGCCCGAGGTCCATAATGTTGTATACCTCGAATTCAGTCACACCAAACTCAATGAAAATGATAGTGTTAGGTTGAGTTGTCCACCTAGTGATACATCCACATTCATATAGAATTTAGAGTTATGTACATAGGAGTAACAATGTTGAGCAAATTTCGACCTAGTAGCCCTTTTTTTATTAATGCTTGAAAGGACTAGGATCCAAGATTCATCTATATGCATCTTTTCTTTGACGTTCTTTCATGAGATTTATATGTGGCGTCTCCTAAATAATGAAAACCCAAGTATTTACTAGTTCTTTTTCCAACCAAACCCATTTATCTAATCATACTACCTCCATATTTCTTTATTGTAGGTTGGGACACCTTGGAACCTCATGATTTCCTCAATGACAAGATCTATAATGAATTCTTCGTCATTCCATTGGGTAGCCAACATAGTATTAGTGGCATGTCCTTCCCATATCATTTTAATACCGGATCCAATCGACCTAATCCGCTAAGATTCTCATCCCACAACAAGGAAGTAATGCTCCAATTCACCAATCTAATGGATTAACTTGTTATCGTGTCCTAGATCTTCTAATGTAACCTAGAGCACATCTCTCCCTTAACAAATAGGGTTGAGTCACAACTTGCATTTTGGGTATCCCTAACGCTAACTCATATCTCCTCCTCCTCGTGGCATGATTGATCTTTGGCAATTGGTTAAACTCTATAATTGGCCGCCATCTCAACATTCACACCATTGCTCTAGTTGAAAACTTTGAACATAATTGGCTTCCATTGGCAAGAGATCGTTGATCCTCTCCATTTATAGGGATCTATTAACTCTACTCTCTGAATAGAATTGAAAAGAGTTATGGGTCCTCTCCCTTTGTAGTGATCCGTTAGCTCACCTATATGTTGGTTCTCAATACATCACATGTAGAGGAGAGAGTTGTTGGCATCTCACTCACGAAATCTCATTCATGGACCTTCAAATGGTAGAATAGATCCATTGGTTCTTTCTTCATTCTATTGGCTTTCCTCCAAAGAGTCGGGTAACTTCCTAGCCACACATGTACATTTTCTTATTTTAATCAAAATGAAGTGTAAGATATTTGTTCATGTGCTTGATTTTTGTTATCTGCTCTTTTTCTTGGACCCTTTTTATGCTTAGTTTATTGTAATCCTACCTTGGACTTTTTTCATTCCTCAAATTGGTTTCCCACGCCAAATTATTATTCCTCAAGATGTGTTTATGATTTATTGGTTTTTAAAAAGTCTAACCACTAACCAGACATTTCAAATGTTACAGTTTTCCTTGAATAAGGATAATAAATCAACCAATAATAGAAGATAGAATCCATTGATTGTTGTCCTACTTACAAATTGACCACTAAATTATAATAAATTTTGCCACATTCAATTTTTTCTTTCTTTTTTCCAACATAGGTAACGGGGAAAAAAGGTTTTGCCACCTAAATTGCACTTAAGCACCGACATCACCCGAGCTATATATATCTATAGAGATTCTACAACAAATATATAGCACGTAAGCAACAAGACACCCACATATATGTCCGAAGCAATACCCTATTCAGCTCCTCATCTCGACCACTTTTCCCTTATTTATTTGTTTGGTAGTTTGGATTTTGCCGTTTTAGCGGTTTTTGGGTTTTTCCTCTTTTCTTTAATCAAGTGAGAAACCCTCTATCCTCGACCTTATCATCATAATATGTGGGTTGCCTTCTTTTTATGCGCGTTTTCTCACAGACCGAATTAATTTCCGTTTGTTGAACGGCGGCATTCGCGAACCAGGTGCGAATCTCGTCCTCTCTGCTCTTCAGCAGCTTGTAAACATGGATTCCTTCGAGCCCATGTTGAAGAAATCCCGCGGCTACGACACAGACGGTGCCAATGGCATGCCCTGGACCTCCTCTGGTGGAAACATGAACGCGAATACGAATCCTGGTGTGAATCTCAGCTCTGGCGTTAATTATCACTCTGGACCTAACCCTAACCCGGGACATGGATTTAATCTCAATGCAGCAGGGGCTAACCCTAACCCTAACCCCAGCGCCAACCCCAATCCCGCGGTTAACGAGGTTATTCCAGGGCCACCCCAGGGAGGATACCCACCTGCAATGGGCGGAGGTTCGTACGGAGGAGGCTCAGGAGGGTCATACGGAGGTGGGTCATATGGAGGGGGGTCGTACGAAAATGGGAACCATTCCACCCATTTTGAAGGGTCAGGGTTTCAACAGCAGCAACAACAGGGCAGTAATGTTAATGGCAATGATCTAGAGTGCAGGCGTTATAAAACCCAAGATGGTTGTCCTTATGGCGTTAACTGCCGCTTTAGACATGGCCCTACAGGTATGTGTTATTTCTCCTTTACAATCCATCCCTTCAGTCTATTTTGTGTTAATTTGATTAATTGTGGGGTTTATCAATGTGTTTTAGATTTCTTTTGAGTTGGTGCGGGGTATTACCACGAAAGTTATCATCATAAACACGCCCGAGTTAGAGAGCTGCATTGCATAACGCAAATTTCCTTTGGCTCATGTGCCAGGTTTGAGCAGGATCTAATCTGCTTCATAAGCCCAGGGACTATGCCATTTTGGTAGGGTAGACTACAACAAATATTGGAATCCCTGTGGATGGCTTTACAATCTTTTGACCTCAGCAGTGAACCAAGACCCCAATGGTACTACTTTTTCAGTTTGAATACTCATTCATGCTGAAATGCCTGTTTACCCGAAACTTTGCGTATGTTTCTACCTGAAGTTATATGAACTTCCTCTATCTGCTGTATTTGTCTTAATCGTCCTTTTAAGATTTAAACACTGGTCTATGTGACCTCTTTTTCTTGAAATCAAAATCCTGAGTTGATTGTTTTAATCAGAATTTAATTAGAAGTTGATTACCAGTGTGTAGTTTATAAGCTTTCGTTTCTGTGATTGAGCAAACCTGCTATGATGTTTTCTAGTATAATTTGATTTTTGCAAGTTAAAATCTTTTGGGGAGGCTTCCTAGTACAATTTGATTTTTTTCCTAATGGGCTTGTAGGTTGGGCGACTTAGGTGAAAGTGTGTCGTCTTTAATGGGCTTATAGGTTGGGGTGGTAGGGTTTGGGTTACTTCCATTGCCCTGTTTCACTTGAGGTTATTAGCCTTTTGGCCTAAAATTGAGTCTTTTAGTACCAGCTTTGGTACTGATAAAACCAGAGAATATTGTAAGATGACAAGGTTTAATAGTCTAGTTGTTGTAAGGATTACATTTTTGTTTTCAAAGTGTGTAGAATTGGCCCCGCATAGTCTCAAAAACATAATCGAATCGTGTCTTCAAGGTCTTCCATTGACTTTAGATTTTTGATTACCATTTTTGTGTGGGTGTTTGTAATTTTGACTACAAACACATGTTATCCAAGTTTGGATATCGTTTGAAAAGACTAAAATATAACCTCCAGCCCAACTGTTTCATGCACGAAGTGTCCATTACTTCTGACATTTCTTAAAATATGCGAATGAAAGTTAAAATAGTAGGGTATCGACTGCCTATGCTAATTTGTAGTCATTATGCTGTTTATATATTCTAAACATTCAGTCAGTTGTATCTTTTTTGCTGGCAGAACTGAGAAATGAGAGATATATTCCTAGTATGAATAACAAGGTTATGTACTTATGCATTGTAAAATATTTAGATAGGGGTGTGTTCTTAAGTATCTCTGGCAATGAATTTCTTAAAACTCATGCACGAGTCCAAGAAATTGATTAAGTGCTAAATGCTGATTGGCATAATGCCAGGTTGAGTGTACTGCGTGGGTTGGAGGAATTAATTTAAGATCCATTTAGATGAAGGTCTGTTAGGTTGAATCAGGATTGTGGAAATCTATCCAAGAATGTGTACTTTCCACTTTCAAGTGAATGATTGAAAAGTCAATTGTACCAACGAAGTCTCAAGCATAAAATCTAAGTTTTCGCTTGTTCTTTTGATACATTATATTGATGAACATAACAATTTTAATTTGTTTCTCGCATTAGATTAAGATGATGTCTTGGATGATAACTTATGCATTTGCCTTGCTTATGCTTTTGTTGTTGCTGTTGTTGTCATTTATCTCTTTTGTTTTGATATTAGTATCAGGGACTGTTCCAGACAATCACTGTTTAGTGGCCACTGATGTTTTTTTTTCTTCTGTTTTCATTTATATCTATTTTGTTTTGATGTTAGTATTAGGGACTTTTCTAGACAATCACACTGTTTAGTGGCCACTGATTTCAAATATATCATCCTTTCAGAATTCATAGGGTAAGGCAAATAACCTTACATGTACATTGATTGTTGAGGGGGAATCCTGCAGAGATCAAAGTTGGCTGCTAAGATTTCATAAACACTCCAATATAAGCCATGTCTGCTCTTATCATATTATGATGGAAAGTATTACAAGATGGTCTTTTAAATCTTACCTTTTTGTTTTTCAAGTCTTTAGCTGTTATGGTCGTATTTTGAAGGAAAAGGCAATGTACTTCCATGTCTAAGTGCTTGAAGCCTTCTGACATGGAGCTTTTCATCTAATCAATCCAGACAGTCAAGTATTGCCCAGACTGAACGTTTTGCTGAGAAATCTTAGTACACTCTCTGCAGAGTAGTGTGATGATCTACAGTATTGGTGCAAGTTTCAACCTTAATAGGTTGGAATGCAGATGCTTCTGTATCTTTGTGCTCCATTTGACATTGCTATCAGCTGTGAAACTGTAACATCATCATGCAACTGAGCAACAACCATTTCCCTGCATTAGATCAATCCAATTTTTGATTATATAGTGAAAGAATAGGTCGGCTTATCACTTGACTGAAAGGCATTGAATGAGGTAAATGACGTAGTCCACTTTGAAATGTACACAGAAAGGTAGCTAACAGATTATCTTTGAAAAAGGCACCACAGGTCAACAGTAAAGAAGGGACAAAAAGTACAAGAAATAGTGGATTCCACCTTCAACATCTGTTTTTATCCAGGTAATTATCCCTTGGCAAGCCCCCATGCACTTCCCCTCATTTTGAGGATGGTACACAGGGTAAACTCTAGATTCTACAGAGCACACTTGGCCAGTCAATAATAGGGTTCAAAGCCGTTACAATAATATTCTCATTACAATAATATTCTCATCATGAGCTCAACATGTCACTTAGGGGAATAGTACCCAGGTAGGGAGGATAACACCATCCTACGACCACTTGGGCTAGACCCAATTGACACTAACTATAAAAAACTCACCCATTATCTAGGATATTTCACAGTTTGTGTGCTCAACACAGCTACAAAAGAAAATGAGCTGAAATGGTTAGAAATGCTTTATTCTTCTATAAATGTTATGTGGTTATTTTAAGGTTATGTTTTTCATTTCCTTCTCCTGTTCTTCTATTTTGTAGTTATAAGGTGTGAGTGTTTGGGGTAATGCGTGGGTACTTCTAGGTATGGATAGTGGATTTTCCTGTATATTGTTAGGGAGTGACTCTGCAATTTAGCCTCCAGTCCCCCCTGTCCATGCTTGTATTTGCATCATGCACCACACCCCCAACAATTCTGAGTAAGGCTTAGCATTTTTTTTGTTTTCCAAATTCAATGTCAACAAACAGTTTGTTTGGAAGTATTTTTTGGTTCAGCTTCAGTAGTGATAGTAATGGAGATCCTAGTTATTGAATAATGGCTTTAGTATTACTTCTGGTCAACTTTTGATCCCAATCATCACTATGGTGGTATGTAACTACTTCCAAGTGTTTCACCTGTATTCCGTTTCTTGGCAGCAACCATTAATGAGCTGCTGTGGCTTTTGGCCTATATATTGACGTGCATCTAAGGCATAAATACTTACGATAAGTTTAGATGATTGTAGGCACTTCACTGAACTATCATGACGGGGCCACTAGCAGTGGAATTGTTTTTGGAATGCCTATTCTATTTGACCTTAAAATACTGTGAGTTAAGTGGTGAATCTTTAGAGTTAGACTGTATGAAGTGGTGAAACCTACCAATGCTCAATTCGATCAAGTCTGTAGTGTCTACCAATTCCGCCATATCCCCTTCTCAGAGAACGAGATCATACCTTGATCTAATCCTATTATGTAATCCCATCAGCGTTATTCATTGGATATTTGCTCAATATTGGGTGAGATAAATATCCTCCCTTACTCCTCTTCTCTTGCCATCTCTATCTCTACCCCAATCGAATATGACTGGGAATCATTATATTATTTATGCGTTTTCCGCCCCTAGCCGATTTGGAATAGTGAGTAAAACGATCGATATCAATTGACCCTTACTTCCCTTTTTTTCCCTTGAAGGAATCTACAAGGTTCCAAGATACAAGTATTTGGTTGTTTGGTTGATTCATGATAAGAGACCTTTCAACAATGGATTGCAATTTATAAATCTGTTCCACTTATGGTTACATGAAAATTGAATGAGCAGAGGTATGTGGGAACCTCACTAAGGCAGGTTGTTTCAAATGTATTGCATCACTCTGAATTTCCGGGTTTTAAAAATTGGGTGACTTGGACTCAGACTTGGCTGCGTTGACCGAGCTGACTCCGAACTGAGCTGAATATGCCTGTAAATTGGTTTGGGTGACTGGTTCGGTACTCAACCGTCTGATGCGGTGTCCAACTCAGCTGGTTCCGTACTGAATCGGTCCACTCAACTGCCTCATGACCTGAATCGGCCAGTTTGTCTGCCTTGCCGTGTGTGGGTTGACGATGGTAGTTTTCACTTACATGGGTCAATGGTGGTCTTTTGTGGTTGTTTTTTGTTTTCATTGGTTGATGCTCTCTAATCTCTATTCCTATGATGGAATACATTTGTGACTCTCATCTCCTTTATCCATGCGATGACAAAAACAACGGCAGAGACAGTGCAAACAGAGCTCACATCTGTGGCTCTTGTCTCTTTTATCTGTGCAATGGTATGAACGACAACATAAATATTAAACAGTGACAAGGGTGCTCAGCAAAGAGGGGAGGGCAATGAAGGGCACTTGGCGGAGATGTAAAGGTGATTGACGGCAGTGAAGGGTGATCAATTATACTATAAATTATAATTTCTTATTTATTAAATAAAATAATTATGTTATAATTCTAAGCTTTTATGTTATAAATTATAATCTCTTATTTGATTAAATGTTATTTATTAATCATTATATATGTATATTATATATTAGTTAGTTTTAAATATGTAAAATATATTAAATGATATGTTATATACTTTTTAATTGCACAATACACTTTGACTTTGTGTCTTTTTTGATATATTCACCTGTATATGGTTTATACATAAGTAGACTTTGGATATTTTGTCTCTAACGCTTTGGAATCATGGATTAGAATCTTTAAATATCGTTTTCCTTTAATTATTAAATATATTATGTGTTTTTCAGTAAACCGACTCATTAAATTCAGATCAGCTGAGTCATTGGCAATTCATTACTGAGTCTGAGTTGACCCTCGACTGGGTCTGAGTCTTTAATGGATTTTGTAATTCTTCAATACAGATGTAGATATGAAGTACCTATTGTATAAACTGATAAAAAGTACTTTTGTGTCAGGACTCAGATGTGTTCCAACAGAACAGTCAAGATCTTTAAAATGAAACATCATAGTCTTTCTAAATAAAATTAAGTGTCTTTTCAAAATTGCCTGATAAAAACTAACTGGAAATGATATGTATTTTGTGCAGATGAAAGGGAGACTGGTAATCATAACCCTTCCTCTGGAGGCAAGACAAAACCTTGTATGAAGTTCTTCAGGTTTGCCCTTTTACCTTGGTAAAGATCTTTTGATTTCTTGTTGAAATTTATATTTGACACACTAAAATAACCTGGAGACCCTGCTTAACACCCTAAATTACAGGCATAAAAGAAAATATAGAAAGTCCAAAGAGCTTGAACTGTACTAGTATTTTGTATTTCAGGTGTAGCAAATCTCTGAAGGCAGCAGTATTACTTTGAGATCAGCTTTCAGTGGCAAGTGAATTATACTGTGATTCATGTGTCAGAATATATTGAAGTTCTGATGAGTGATATCCAGGTACATGGTCTGGTGGTGCCCAAAGTATCCGCGTCTGAGTGGAACATAAAAGAACATTTTCTGATGGAATCAGGACAATTGAATAACGACTAATGGGTCTCCCTTTGGGTTATTTGGTTCTAAATATAAATAATAAAAGCTTAACATAAAAATTAAGTAAAAGGTCTTAAGATTTTGGTTTCTGAAGATGCCGTCTTAATCATAACCTTTCAGTTTATAAATGGTCAAAACTCAAGAATGAAAACAGTTTTAATACATTAATAACAAGCTGGCCAAACTGAATTCTCGTAGTCTATTGTGAAATTAACCATTGATCTCCTAAACCTGTTTATACCAAGTTCTGTTTTTTAGGATATGTGGGTAGACAGTTTTGTTTGCATTGTTCATCGTGACTAAATCTTCCTTTTCCTTTTTGGCAGTACATCTGGATGTCCCTATGGTGAAAGCTGCCACTTCTTGCATTATGTTGCGGGAGGCATCACTGCACTTGGTTTGGCGCCTGTTCAAACTATGCCTGCTACCACTATGGCACCGCCAAGGAAACACTCTGGACCCACTGTTGATCCGAATGCTATGGTTGGTAGTTACAAAACTAGACTTTGCAATCGGTTCAACACTCCAGAGGGTTGCCGCTTTGGAGATAAATGTCACTTTGCTCATGGGGAGAGTGATTTGCGTTCATCAAATAATATTCGTGTTTCCAACCGTAATGGAGTTCCAATGCAACCAGCATCTGCAATGTATGATAATGGTCCTCCGGCAACAGTATCCAACCCAGCGGTTTTTGTAGATACAAATGCATATGGAAACCAAGCACCTACAAATGCATATGGAAATCCAGCAACTACAAATGCATACGGAAACTCAGCGTCAACAACTGCATACGGAAACTCAGCAGTTTATTCGGGTAACACCTTCCCAAGTTCTCAGAGTTATGCTGAACCCACTCCACCAGGTGTGGCAGCTAATACGACTTTTGTTGCAAATTATAGTATGCCTGTAGAAAATTCTTCTCAATTGGCAGGCGTTGAAGGAACAATGCAGGCAGGTCCTGCGACAGGTACTAATAATGTACAAGTGTATTGATAGCACATTATTCTCTTTATGGAGGTTAATTTTTAACGCATGGTCATGCATGTGCGTAGACAATATTTTGTACAAGATAGTGGCACTGGAAAGCAAATCTTCAACATAAATCTTCTGTTAAGAAGTTTGGCAAAGCGAATTATTAGCGGTTTAGTCATAGAATACCTGGTTCCCAGTAGGTTGAGGGTCTCTGTCCGTATATTTTGGTGTAGCTTATTTCTGGTCAATAACAAGATTTTGGGAATCTACATCTTTGATTGTTTGATTAGCTCTGATTTGTGACTTTTCAATTAGTATTTTATTTTCTAATAATGTAAGACTTCTAGTGATGGTTTGTTTCTGACTCGATGAGAATGTCTCTTTACTGACTCAACAAGAATGGCTCTTTATCTGACTGGACGAGCATTGAGATTACTTGGTTACTAAAAGGCTGAGGGTTTCTGTGATATTTTGGTGTTGCTGATGTTTGGTTGATAGCATGATTTTGGGAATTTGCAGTCATACGTTTCTCTTGTTAGCTAGCTGATTTATAATTATCACAATTAGTATATCTGTTCTCTGCTATTTTGGTTTTATTATACCACTTCAAGCCTTTCTGTCTCAGATTGAAAGAAGGAAATGTGATTCGGATAATGTTGCAATTTGATATCTGAGGTCCAATTATAGAGAAATGCAGTAGAATGTCTAATCTAGGGATTATATTAATGGTTGGATGCTGAATGCAGAATTTGTCTGTAGGATTATCTAAAAAATGTGAGGCATTATATCTGGACTTTATTCATACGGTCTGTTTCAAGTATTCGTGTGAGAGTGTGAGGCTAAAGGTCACTGTTGTAGCCTGTAGGTGTATAGTTTTTTTTCCATCGTTAGTTTCTGCTTAGCTTCATTTATTTTGTTCTCTGTTTTGTGCCCTTCAGGTTTGACTCCACAGGCATCGGAAGACATCAATATTCAAAATAAAAATTCGTTTTTACTTTTGCAGACATCTTCTGTGACTACTCAATGTTTATATTGTTCTTATATTTAGGAACATTCTTGCAGCTTAATTTAATGATTTTTACTTTCATAAAGGATGTTTGTGCAAAAATGACATGTTATGTAGTTCGATATCATTCCCTTAATATATTCGTGCTTTGATGTCGACTAGTGAGCTTATTGATCTCCTTACTGTCGCAGAACTGTCGTGACTCTGCCATTCATTTCTAGTTACAAGTATATCCAAGATAGATTTAGTTGTCAGGGGTTTTAAAATTCACCTTCTACAGAACACTATATTCTCTTGGCATTTCTTTTTATCGTGGGAACTTTTATTTGACATTGTTAATGAAAGGTTGCTCGACGCAGTACGGACTTAATATTTGCAAACTGTATTTTTGACTTTGGTTGAATTTCTTCGGCGCTGAAAATAAATGGATTTGGAATTTGCCAGGGATGGGTGGGACCTTGGCGCTTTGTTCATGGCGTCCTTTTGTTTTTTCCTTGACACAATGATAGTTGACAACAGGGCTGGAAATAATATACTTAATATGGGTTAAACATATCACTTACAAATAGTATGATATGGGTTAAACATATTACTTACAAAGAAAAGAACCCCATCGCTCCATCTTATAATGACTTTCTATTTTTTCAGGTCATAATGATTTCATCGAGAGGTGCTCTACAGCCCAGTATGGGGGAGATCTTGTACTGTTATGTAACGTTCATCATGTAACGCTCTTGTAAATGCTGGCCATAAAAAATAATTTTTTTAATTATTCTCCAAATTTTATGTCGACCACAAAACAACTTAATATGGGAGAGATGCTGTAATGTTCCTACCTAACAAAACGGAATTTTTTTTTACTTATCAGCCCAAAAAAATGTTGGTCAGAAAAACAACACAATATGGGGAGATGTAATGTTTTTACTTAACAAAATAATAAAAAATAAAAAATTGAGTTATCCGCAACCCATGGTTTTATTGTACATGGTTTAGGAGGGCCCTCTTAAACAACCCATGGTTTAGGAAGGCCTTGCACATGGTTTTAAAATCATGTATTGGGGAGATGTTGTAATGTTCTTTCTTAACAAAATAAAGAATATTATATATTATATGTCGACCTTAAATAAAAAGGTGTCTTGTGGTCTGAATTACAAAGATGTGTCTTCTCGTCTAAATCACACCAAACCTGATAGTTGAGTGCAATACTTAAGAAGAGGTTTGCATCTCCAAAGATTTGATCCCTCTCGGCGCTTGATAGAGCCTAGGATTTGGATCTACGCTGGTAGTTGATAACAGTGACAACAGGGCTTACAAAGAAGAAACCCACCGCTACATACCATAACGACTTACTATTTTTTCAGGGTACAATGATAATTGACAACAGTGACAACAGGGCTGGAAATAATATACAATAATATACTTAATATGGGTTAAACATATAACTTACAAAAAATAGAACGTGGGTGGGTGGGGAGTATATTGCTCCATCGCATAACGACTTCCTATTTTGCCAGTGCACAATGATAGTTGACTGAACTAAATATATATACTGAACCATCTTTCTGAATATATATATATAAATATAATACTGAACCATCTTTCTGAATATATATATATATAGAGAGAGAGTTTGTTATGTGTATTATATATTTTTAATAATAAATTCATAGTTAGAAATAATATGTTGATATTAACTATAAATATTAATTATGTAAATTATATTTTAAAAGGTAGGTCATGATACAGGTAGAGTTCAATGGGAGTCTAAAAGATGACCACTCAAGATGATCGTAGGTGAAAATATAAATAAATAGAAGTTACGGCTAAAAAAATGAAAATGATGAATGCGGAAGATGTTGTAACACACAACATTGTGTAATGTTATTTAAGATGGATCTATGTGTGAGTAACTAATTAAGGGTTCTACAAATTGTAACACTACATTATAATTTGTGTTCCATGTGGGAATTCAAATTGTTGAGCAAATGTATGATGAAGTTTCACATGATGCACTACAGAAGTTTATGAACAAGCAAAAACCAAAGGAAATTATAACATTTTATACTACACAAAGATGATAAAACTTGGGCCCACACATAACATACATAATATATAATAAAGAATGAACTTTGTTTATATTAATAATGAAAAGAAAACAAGACTACAATACCTTGGTATTGATTGATGCATATGGAGGCTTCACAACCAACCCATTGGAGGGTTCTTCTTTTCTTCTAGTGCTCCATTCCAAGTAATTGAGGGTGTAGTATGGACTCCAATGGTAGAAAAAAGAGGACAAATGTGGGAGCTCTATCTCTTTGTTAGAAATAGAAATCGAGGGCAATGTGGGAGCTCTATCTCCTTGTTAGAAATATAATTCAAGGGCCAACAACATGACCTTGTGATGCGATATTGAGTATCTTTGTTTAATTGTTTGCATTCCTCTTGCCTAAAATACAATTACATAAACCCACATTGCCCAAGCACATGAAGCTTGAAGCATTTACTCCCTTCTTTACCCACATCCCTCTTTGCTACAAATACAATTAGCCAAATAAGGGCTCAAGATTTATCCACCAAAAGTTAAATGGATTTGATACCTAATGTTATAAATAAGATAGGGAAATAACACAACGATATATGCACAATAAGCACAAACAAATGCGTAGAGCCAATATTTACTTTGAAAACCATTAACTGGGAAAACCAATATACAACTAGATATTTATTTGTTTCTTGGCTAATCCAACCAAACACTAGGATCCTTGAGGCATATTACAATAGATAACACTAAGCCTTTAAATATGATTAATCATATCATATAATGTGGGTGAATACAATGGGTTACATGATACCCCGAGATCGTAACTATCAACAATAAACCATTAACGACTAAATACATGTTAAGTTAATATCTTACCAAGTCAAGATTAACAACATATGAATATGAAGAGCATGTATTATGAAGATATAGTACATACACGAGCATAGATCCATCTTAAACCCAGATCTATCAAGCATAAGTTTACACCTCAAGAAATTTGATTCCTCTTTGTGCTTGATAGATCCGTATTTAAGATTAATCTATGTTTTTTTAATGACCATAGATTTCTTAATAGCTTTTTATTTGGTTTTAAATTTTTATTTTATGAACCTACTTTTTATTTGGTTTTATTTTTTTTATTTTATGAGCTGAAATGATTTTTTAATTTTTAATTTTTAATTTTGGTATCATAACATGAGAAACGTGACAAGTGTTATGAAGATATAATACATACACAATTCAATACTAAACCTTATATTTAAGCTTCAATTTCTAGTAAATTTGACAATTGTAAACATTGTTGATCAACATAGTGTGACAAGATAAGACTAATGTCTATATGTGCATTTTTAATATGCTGATCAAGATATTCTAATAGATACACATTGTTTCATATGGGTAGTGCAAAACATATTTTTCTAAGATGTGCATTTACTTATCGTTGAGATGAGAAATAATAAGTACGAGGATTGTTGCCCCTTATTTATACTTATAGGATTAGAGGGTTTTAATTCATTAAACAATTTATATTAATTGGTAGTTGTTAACACCAAAACCTACCTATAAAAATTTTTCATCTTTGTCCTAGCTTTAAGATTATGCAGCGTATATGCCAGTATGTCTAAGTAGTGGCGCTGCAGATTGTACATGCAGATTAGTGCTTCTGGGAAACCAAAGGGTTATTATATTTACACATTTTGTTAAAGTTTGTTGTCATTTTGAACCTTTTTGCATCAAGTGTGCCATTCCAAATCACAATCCAATCAAGATCACAATCTCGGTGTAATATCAAAGTGTGCCAATCTCCAAACAACTATCCATGACCAAATGTCATCCAAGTGTCAAGAACATTCAAGGGAAGAGTCCACGAGGGTACAACGTGCCGATAATGTGTTCTGTTCATATGCTCAAGAGGGTACAACGTAATATGAAGTCTGCAACTTGCAAGAGAAATGCTTGAAATAGAATATATGTGTTCTGTTCATATGCTCAAGAGCCAAGCACCAAACAATGATCTATACACCACTGTATATTAAAGATCATGAAGACTTCCTTTGCACATTTTGTTTCACTTGGCTGGAAATTTTTGTTACAAATTGTCTCATTGGACATGGCATTGTCTTCCTAGATGCCCATTTATTTGTGAAAAAGCAAGTTACAATGTCAAATGGTTTTTGTTCATTCTACGTTTGTATGCTTTGTTCCGGTTGCTTTTGTATCATGCAAGCAACTTAAAGACATGCCCGTGTATAAGGGAGGTCATCTATTATGCCCTTATCCTGAAGGATCAAATTGTTTAGAGACATACCCTGAATTTGGGGATAATTTTAGAGTTACATGTTGATTTACTTTCTGTAACAAGCAGTTTCTAGGATATGATAAGGTATATTACTTATTTGAGCATATCGAAGTTTTCAGGCCTTCTTCAGGGCTTGTTGTTGTATTTTGGGACAAATCATGTTTTCATAACAATTTTGCTAGATTATGAAGTCAAAAGAACCCCAAGAAAGCAACATGGAGCTCGTTTCAAACAAAGAGATTTCTACAGGAAGTTACTAAACATTTTGTAGCGCCATATATATAAAAAATATGCCAATGCGCTGCAGAATTGCCTGTAGCTAAATGTTTTAGTCATCAACTTCGGGCACAAGTCTTGAGCGAATGAAAGCAAATATAAAAAAAACAAAACATGGGTTCTTTTAGTAGAACTAGTCAAAATAATTGGCTCGTGAGCCAGTTTCCAGAAATAGTGAATCATTTAATAGCTACTGGAGGATCTTTAGAGGTGTTTTTTTCTCAAAAGTTTGTGAATTTCATTAGAGCTTACACCTCATCATTTCGACCTAGAAAATAGGATCTAGTACTTTGATTGGATCTTATCTTTCACTATTAGATCCTATGATCTTGTCATTGGTTTCTATGCTATGTCTAAGGAAAATATCGCTCCCATTAGTTAGGGATCAAAGAAATTTATTATATTTTCTATATATTGTAAAAAGGAAAAAGGAAGCGTGGTTCAAGATATTTTTGTGAGAAGGAAGTGGGGAGTTGTGGAGTGAGCAAACTGGAGTAGGTCTGAGAATTGCAATTGTAAAGAGATTTATGCCTTATAGCACTCCATACTCGAGGATCAAGACACTTTGGTGATCAAGACACTTTGGTGATAGCTAGATTCTGTTCTCATTGTAACCTTGTTTTTTTTCTATTCATTTGAATGCAATGGAAATTTTGTTGCAGCTCATTAATTACAAATTTTAGCTGAGATTACACTAAAAGCTTTACTGATAGTTACCTGACTTTTGTAAGTTGCATTCATATGTTTGTTTCAAGCTTAAAATGGTATTTTAACCTTGGAAATCTTCTGCACACAAGTAAACATGTGTGAACTTGTGTTTATGTTTTTCTTTCTTTCCTCTTATATCCGGCTCTCAAAGTGAATGAACTAGGCTGAACAGAGTGTTGCTATTGATCAATTAAACCTATTTGAAGAGTTGTGACCATACCCTACCTAACCTTCTCTTACTTACCCACTTGCCAACCCAAACACAAACAATTGCAACAATCCAAGATGTGCTAAACATGTCCTCTTTGCAATCATTGGACATCTTTTTGGGCTTACAATACCAAGGCCTTCACAACTTATTTACTTTATGAAATTAGAGGGGTCCCTTGTGTCTTAAGTTAGTGACATATGAGGGGTGATTAAATTTAAATATGACTATTTGGTTAAGTGAGCAATGGTTAAGGGGTTATACGAGTTGTAACACTCCTACCCTTTTTAACTTGTCTTTCATAAAGCATGTTAGAGTTTTTGGTGATTGAGATATTAGTGCATTAGGTTGTAGGGTTCTTTCATGTGTTCCCCCCCAAGGTAGAGAGACCTTTATGAGTGAAATTGGGATCTTGTCATATTGTCATGTCTCTTATGTGAATGACTTGAATTGGATTAATGGTTTATGTTTCATTTATATTCATGACAATTCAAATATGATCTCATCGATATTTGTCTAGAGAACAAAGCTGATTAATCTATAAGGATAATTATTTCTCAATGTATAATGTAAAAATATACTAAGCTAACCTCTATGGTTTGGTGATGTCCTAAAGAACAATTACATATTTGGTTTGGCTAGTTTTATTTTCAATCATAGTAGGTGGCGTATTTGCATTTAAGGTGATTAAAACTTTGTTCGACGTTTGCAAAGAATCAACTACTTAAATTCCAAATGGTAGGAAAAATTTAGTTTAATTTAGTTGAATAGTTAGATTCCAAATGGTAGGAAATATGATGTTCTCCTTAACAATTTCACCTATCTTATATTTCTCTCTATTTTCTTCAATCTATTTGGTGGTTAACCTCTATATTTGCTTTGACCTACAATACTTCATCATGGCTCTTTTGGGATGTGTGCTCCATCTATTGAATGTTCACTGTGACCATTGATACTCTCTCTTTTACAGTGGTCTCCTTTCATGCCTTGTTTCTTGTGAGTGCCTCCTTTCTAGTGAGCATTGGAATATTCCACGAGGTCAGACTCTTGGCTGAATAGCAACTACCATTTACTTGGCCTCTTCCACACCACTTTGAGAAGATACTTCCCGTCCTTTCTTTCAAAGACAATGTGCATCAACCATGACCTGGCATAGGCATACCATGTGTTACATTACCACATTATCAACTATGTTAGCCACGAGTTAGCATGCTTGATCATCATTTCCACTTCATCACTAAAACATACCCTTCCCCATTGTAATTTTGAGTTTTCAAAGATATTTTAAATGAACACAACTTTCTCGTTTTGATCACGTGTTGTTTTGTTAACAATACTTTTGATCTCTAAATTGTTGTGGATATTTCACTGGAACAATTTGTCACAACAAGTATTATAACTTTATGCAAACTCTTAGTTATGAAATGTTTACTAAATATTTAAGATTCAATGTGTTAACTTAATTCCACAGAATGCCAAAATAAACTGAAATTGAAAGGAAAATAGGCAGAGCAAACTAGAACTAAAAGGAAAATAACCAAAGCAAAATAACACATCCAAATCCACATAACTAACACAAAATATACCTTGGGAAAACCCGCTACAAGGAAAAACCAAGATAGAAGTGAGGACTATGCCTTGCTCTTTTCTTCACCAATATGCATTGACAATACAAAGAAAGTGGTACTCTCTATGGATTTAACTACGACATTGTGGCTTGTATGGTTACTACATGATCTCCTACTTCATATGTTATGCTCTAATATCCACTCCCTGGCTCTTACTCTACGTTGGAACAATACAATAATACCATACGATTGGAACTCCTTCTTCTCCTAGTGACCCAATATTTAGCAATGTCTTAATAACCATCTAGGGTTAGTTTTAGGGTTTTGCATACCTCAAATTCCATATAAGGTTAGGGTTTTGGACCTTATAGAATGTTCCTGAAGTACCACACGTGACTAGTTCCACATGTGTAGGTAATGAGATCTAATGTGGAACCCACTTAGTACCATGATGGTCAACATGATAGGTCAACTTTGTTCTAGACCCCAAATTTGCAAACTAAGACCTTTCCTTAAATGGGCCCTACAAGATAACTCATCCAATATTTCCACCCAAAAAACACCAAAATATATGAGAAATTATATATTAATCCATTCAAGATTATGCCTCCTCATTGTTGGGAGGATTTTGGTCCCCAAAGTTGTTATGGATTTGTTTTTTAAAACTGTATCTTCTGCTAACTCTACTTGAGTTTAGGGTGCTAATTCCTCTATAAAATGTAAGACTTTCTTAGGTTCTTGGTGCAACAATGATGGACGATTTAAAGAGCTTCATATTTTCCGCATTTACTACCGAGTAAATGCACATATATGGGGGTAAGCTAATTTTGTAGTCATCATCTCCTACATTCTCAAACACTTCCAAAGGATCATACTGTAATGCCTTGATATTCTTACTTGGATAATGTAGTCTTTCCTTATTCAAGTGCAACCAAACTCTAGGCTCCCACCTTGAATGTTCTCTCAACCTGGTGTTGTTCATGTTCACACTTGGTACTTTTTTTGTGACTACTTTTCAATGTCTCTTGTACTTGCAAATGGACTTACCTAATTCTATAAATGAAATTTTCAAATTTTAATGCTTCACATGTGGTGCCTTCCCTTATTCCCCCTTGTCCATATACAACCTCTGGAGGCGAAGGTGGTAGATATTCAAAACAAGTTTCAAAAGGGGACTTACAAATGTAAGTGTGGACTGTTCTGTTATAAGAGTGCTGGATGTCTATCAAATTCACATCCCAGGTCTGTGGATGCTTTTGATTTTAACCCCTCAAAAGTTGAACCAATTTCATTTTCACCACTTTTGTTTTCCTGTCTAGCTATGGATGGAAAGCTGTAGATCTCTTCAACTTAGTGTCCATCTTCTCCCAAACAGTAGTCCAAAAGGCACTAAGAAATATGGTATCTGTATATGAGATTACGCTTCTTGGTATACCAAAGTGCAACATACCTTTTCAAAGAGTAGGGTTGTTGCTTCCCGTCTTTTAATGGTCTTTGTACAAGCCATGATAATGCACATCTTACTAAAAATATCAAATATTACAAATACATATCCATGTCCCTTCCTCGTTCTTGGTAGAGCACCCAAAAAATTCATGGATATGCTCTCCCATGGTTTAGTATGTACATGTAAGGGAAAACCTTTCTTTCTATTACTGGGCTTGCTTGCGTAGTAGAGTATGCATCCTATAATAAATTGAGTTACATCTTCTTGCGATCTAGGCCAATAAACATACCTTTGTATGTTGGAAATAGTCTTTCAAACACCAAAATTTCCTGCAAATTTGAAGGTGTGAGACTCTTTGATAAGTTGCCATCTATCACCTTTAGGAACACATAGCTTGTCCAATTTGTGGAGTAACCCATATTGGAGATGATAGTCAACTTTTTTTCACCTTCTTCTACATGGAATTGGCCTTGTAGCTCCTAACATACATCCTTGAAGTACTCATCTTTTGTGTATTCCTCCTTGTATGCATCATGGGTGAAAGGATATATACACATAAGAGTACCCAAATATGTGATCTTGGATGTAGGTGGCCTTGAGTGAATGTCTACCAACTTGTTTGTAGATCCCTTATATTTGATGATTAGATGGTCTTGTTGTAAAAATCCCATCTACTTGTACAATTAGGTTTCTTGTAAATTACTAGGGGCTTGTAAATATTGTAAGGGCTGGTGATCAATGTGAATGATGGTCTTCTTGTCCATCATATAGTGCTTCCATTTCTTAACAAATTGAACCAAGGCATATAGTTCCTTGTCATATGTAGGGTGGTTCAAGACTTCACTATGAAAAATATCAAAATGATATCATGTTGTCATTCCTCCTTGCATCAAAACCGCTCCCATAACATATTCAATTTATTTTTATCCAACTAGAAATGATTTTTCAAGTTGGGAAATGCGAGAACTAGTGCCTAATTGATATTTCCTTTAAGATCTTCAAAGGATTTCAGCTGATTCTTTTCCCAATGCAAACCCTTTTTATTGGTTGTTATGGCATGGGTAGGTGCAACCACAATTGAAAATGAAGCTATGAAATTTTGAATGTAATGTGTTTCCCAAAAAATATCCTAACTTGAATGACATTTCTAGGAGTTTGCCACTTGGTGATGTCCTCCATATTTTCAAGATCAATCTTAAGTTATCCTTTACCAATCACATACCCAAATACACCAAATATTGTTGAAGAATTTCACATTGCTCAAGATTTTCCAATAATTAGTATTTGTTTAGGATCTCTTACACCTGCTGGAGATGTAAAATATGCTCTTCCTAGGTGGAACTATAAACTAGTATATTATCTAAATACATTATTACAAATGAATCTATAAAAGGATGCAATACATCATTCATCAAACACATAAATGTAGTTGGTGCATTACTATAAACCAAAATACATTACTAACCATTCATGGAGACCTTTCCTAATCTTGAAGAAAGTATTCCAGGTTTTTTCTTCCTTCACTCATATGTGATGGTATCCATATTTGAGATCAAACTTGATGAAGTACCTGACATGTTGCAACTGATCAAGCAAATCATCAATCATGGGTAGAGTGCATTGATTCTCGAGGGTGATATTATTTCAAATATTTGTATGCAATACACATCCTCAATCTACCATCCTTATTGGGTACTATGATAATAGGTGACCCATAAGGTGAGGTGCTTGGCTGTGTTGAATTAGTGGTCAGCACCTCCTTTGGGACTTGTGACAAGGTTTAACAACCTCTCATGGATATATTAAATCTGATGGTTGTATCATAAACTAATAGGTTATACTTTTGGTTTGATAAAAAATGTGGGCCACTAATTGGTATAAGAGCCAAAAAGTCATGGGTTCGAGTCTGCTTTGTTGGTGCCAAGTACCTCAGTTGGTTTTGAGGGGGATATTGTTGACTTGGTAAACACCTCCTTCAAGACTCATGACATGGTGTGACATCCTCCCATGGATTTGTCAAATCTAATGGATGTATCGAAAGCTAACAAGTCAATCTTTTGTTTAATAGAAAACATGGGCCAATATGTTAGATTACTCCTTTCTCTAGTAGTTGTTGCAACTACTTAATCACTTCTTCTACTCCAAAATGGATGGTATGTACAATCTAATGTTCAGAAATGAAGAATCATGCAATAGTTGTATCTTGTTCTCCACTTCGCTTTTAGGAGCTAGTTGTTTAGGCTCTTATAACACTTCTCTATATTCCTACAAAAGATTCTACAAATGTCGTTTCTTTGCTATAATACATTCCTTTAGNCTTCTTCTACTCCAAAATGGATGGTATGTACAATCTAATGTTCAGAAATGAAGAATCATGCAATAGTTGTATCTTGTTCTCCACTTCGCTTTTAGGAGCTAGCTGTTTAGGCTCTTATAACACTTCTCTATATTCCTACAAAAGATTCTACAAATGTCGTTTCTTTGCTATAATACATCCCTTTAGAGATGCTTTACTTTTACCTATTCACATTCTTGTTGATTATTCATTAAGAAATGAAATAGAAATTTTCTACTTGAACTAATCAACTTCTTGGTTTGATTAGCACTCACTGGAGATATCTTCAATCTACCTTTGTGCACATTGATGATAAAATATTTCCCATCCTTAATCAAGCAATATTGGTTTTCTCTCCTGACGAGGGTTGCATCCCTCATAGACATGTATGTGATTCCAAACACTGCACCACAAAAATAAAGTGGCACTACATCTACCTCCACTTCTTCNGAACTAATCAACTTCTTGGTTTGATTAGCACTCACTGGAGATATCTTCAATCTACCTTTGTGCACATTGATGATAAAATATTTCCCATCCTTAATCAAGCGATATTGGTTTTCTCTCCCGACGAGGGTTGCATCCCTCATAGACATGTATGTGATTCCAAACACTGCACCACAAAAATAAAGTGGCACTACATCTACCTCCACTTCATCAATATAATCTACATTTATAACAAATTTAATCTTGCATTGTTTTGTGATCCTAAGTTATTCATCCTTATTTACCCATCCCAATGGGTAGGGGCTAGGATGATCATGAAATGCCAATACAACTTTACTTACTAGGTCTTCTGCTACGAGATTGGTCTATGAAGTAGAATCAAATAGAGAATCCACCTTGGTCTTTTTGACCTAAATATTGATGTGGAATATTTTTTTCATCTCCATCTCTTCCTTGGGATGGAGNGGCTAGGATGATCATGAAATGCCAATACAACTTTACTTACTAGGTCTTCTGCTACGAGATTGGTCTATGAAGTAGAATCAAATAGAGAATCCACCTTGGTATTTTTGACCTAAATATTGATGTGGAATATTTTTTTCATCTCCATCTCTTCCTTGGGATGGAAGCTACTTAAGTTCATCTCCTTCTGCACTGTAGTGCAAACAATTTTATTCTATACATATTACGTATTCTCTACTTGGTTGCTTGAATCCATGGATAACATGTTATTTTTCTTGGTGTCCTTTCAATTCTTTGGGTTTAGATTTGGAATTAGATTCGAACACTTTTCTTCAATGTGACCATCCTTGTTGCAATGATTGCAGTGTTTTTTTAGACCCCTTCACTGATCAACCATGGATGTAGTCTTATTATCCTTTCCTTTCCCCTTCTTCCCATCCTTGGAAGTATCTAGGTGTCTTTCTACTTGGAATTGTTTGGTTTTCNCTCCTTCTGCACTGTAGTGCAAACAATTTTATTCTATACATATTACGTATTCTCTACTTGGTTGCTTGAATCCATGGATAACATGTTATTTTTCTTGGTGTCCTTTCATTTCTTTGGGTTTAGATTTGGAATTAGATTTGAACACTTTTCTTCAATGTGACCATCCTTGTTGCAATGATTGCAGTGTTTTTTTAGATCCCTTCACCGATCAACCATGGATGTAGTCTTATTATCCTTTCCTTTCCCCTTCTTCCCATCCTTGGAAGTATCTAGGTGTCTTTCTACTTGGAATTGTTTGGTTTGCCTTTCTTTCTATCCATATTCTCTAGATACTTTTCTTTCACATAGGCCTCATCAACATTTCTAGGCTTAAAAAACACCACTTTCCTCCTTAACTGACTATAGATACGACCTAGATACTTGATCAGTACATATAGGTTTTTGGGAGATATACCTAACATAAGGGCCATTTTTCTAAAGTTAGTGGTGTAATCTTGTACACTTTTCCCTTTCCTTTGTGACAAGTAATGAAAACTGATTCATTGGTCCTCTTAATACTCAATAGGGTAAAATTGGTACTTGATGAGGGTTTTAAAATCCTACTACTTAGTTACTGGGGGATCAACCTCTAGCCTAAGTGTTTCCATGTGGATTTCACACCAAGTTAAGGCATGACCATCCAATTATAGTCAGACAAATGGTATATTTTGCTACTCTTCTATATTATGGACACTAAAATAAACTTCTATCTATTAAATATTGATTCAACTTAATAGAATTGATACACCTTGATAGGGGTTGATGTCCAATTTTCTTCCTCTTTAAAGAAAAAATGGAAAGAACCGTTCACGTTGGAACTTGGTTTCTATGAGTCTCTAGCACTTTTTTTAAGCTCATTTTCTCAGTCTTTAGTGTCCCCTGACTTTGCATCTAAGCCCGCCTCAAATTCAAATCCTCCAAAATCCTAGAAAGTGCCAAAATTACTCTCCAAAGCCTCTAAAAGGATTGAAATTTTGCGAGAGGCCTCACTGACTCGTATTTATAGATTTATATATTTCTTCAATTCATCCCTTATTACTCCATTGTACTCATACACCATGGCAGGGTTTGAAGACCTTTTTTCCTTTTCATTTTACCAACTCATGGATATTCCAATTTCCCACAACCTCCCCTCGCCCTACCAAAAAAAACAGCTTTGATACCAATATGATCTATAAATTTCCATGGATATTCCACTAGAATAGTTAGTCATAACAAATATTACAACTTTATGCAAAATATTAGTTTTGTAGTGTTTACTAAAGCTTTAAGATTCATTATGTTATCTTAATTCAACATAATGCTAAAATAAACTGAAACTGAAAGGAAAATAGCCAGAGAAAAATAACACATCCAGACACCTACATAAGTAGCACAAAATATGCCTCGGGAAAACCCATTATGGGGAAAAGCCAACCAAAAGTGAGGACTATGCCTTGCTCTTTTCTTCTCCAATATGCAATTGAAATATAAAGAAAGTGGTACTATCTGTGGAGTTGCCTATGGGATTATGGCATGTATAGCTACTACATGATCTCTTGCTTCCTCTATTATTCTCTAATATCCATTCCCTAGCTCTTACTCAACTATGGGACAATACAGTAATACCATAAGAATGGAACCCCTTCTTCTCCTAGCGGCCCCATATTTAACAATGTCCTAATAGCCATTTAGGGTTAGTCTTAAAGTATTTGCATGCCTCAATCCACGACTAGTGTTAGGGTTTTGGACCCTATAGAATGTTCTTAAAGGTCCACACACGAGTATTTCCACATGGGTGGGTAATGATAGGTCAAGTTACATGAAACATAACTTCATCACTCGACCTCTGATTGAAGTGATCTTTGCATCATTGGAAATTTATCTAAGTGTAGAACAATGTTCAGTGGGTAAGAAATTGGTTCATAGACTTTTGAACCCAAAAAACATCATTTAATCCCTCAAACAAGCCTTGTAAGGTTCTAGATCCCAAATATGCAAAGTAAGACCAACCCCTAAAATGGGCCCTACTAGCCAATTCATCCAATATTTCCACCTGAAAAACATTGTTTTGGGGAAAATACCTCTAATGGATATGGGTTAAAGACATCACAGAGCAGTACTCGAAAAATCAAACTCTCTATAAATAACAATTATTCATTGCATCTTTCATTAAAAACTGAAACTAAGGGTTGGAAGGAACTTACCCGTGATCCAACATTTGAAGATGTTCCCTTATTCAAGCTTTGAATCTTCACTGCTCCTTGTATTTCTTGCAAATGAAATCAAGAAAACAAGAAACAAATAAAATAGTACAAGATAGTAATGATCGATTATAGAAAGTAATAAAAGACTGCATTGAATTAATGGGATTGAAAGAACTATCAATAAAAGTTCAATACACTATAAATGGGATGAAAAGAAGAGTTCTTTGTATTGATTAAACAACAAGTGCATGGATATAATAAACCTATCTTGTTGTAGAACTGTTATGAAATTGAGGCTTGAGTTCCTCCACTCGAGCCATACACTTGAAAATCTTCGATTTCACTCAAAGAAATAGTCCATATAAGAAGGTTGATATCTTCTTGGCTATATAGGGAATGAGAAAAGAATTGGAAATGAAAATTTCCATGCATAAGGGACAAGCTTGTAGGTGAGGGAAACAAGGGGTTTGTGGAATTAGATAAATACTGACGACATAAGGATACTTTTACTCAAATGCTCGTTCTCACTTTGTTTCTCTTTCAGGATAACATCTTCTTCTGCTCTACCCATTTTATAGTTCTTCAAGTAGGCAGTTGAAGAAGTTCAAGTAGTTACATACGAGAAATAGGAAACCATAATTGTAATTCTCATACACAGTTACCAATAAATTTTATTTTTTACCTTTAAATAGGTGCATAAGTGGGCAATAAATTAGCAGGGTGCATATATGTGGGATATTAATGCATAAGGAACACATGAGGGAAAAAAGGGAGTTTTTAAAGGGATTTCTTTGGGGTCAAAGGGAGTCTTAAAAGGGAGAAATGTGACAAATTAGGCCAAGGTAAACACCAATGAAAATGATGTGGCAAATGTTTTTATAATAGATCCTACTTAATGTGTGAGGTCAGAGGAGAAAATGATGGTCGAAATACATTATAATATATGTAGAGAAAGCGTAAGGTAGATTAGATTTGAGGTAATCAAGATCCATCCATAAGAAACAACCTACACCAAAACAAGTACGAACAATTTCTTCCCTAGGTGGGAATACCCATACTTAGGAATAAATAGAAGCATGGCCACCAAATCAAGTATATTGTGGATCCATGAAGTATATAAGTAGTGATCATGGCCACGAAAATGAGTACACTATGGATCCATGTCAAAAGGAGTGTAATGTCCCCATTATGATCCATGTTATATCGACTGTAATGTAAATTTTGTATGTGTGCGATGTATAATTCCTAGGAAGGAGATCAAGGTCAAGGCCCTTCTAGTGAATGATCGATTTATAGAGGAAAGTATTATGTGCTTTGCAATCATTGAAGATGTAAATATGTAAATATTTATATAATGCAAATAAAATGTTCAAGGATGGATATGGAGGCAACGTGAATGAGGGGCTATGATACTCATTAGGGAGAGGTGAGGGGGTTGTGGGATTCCAATCCAACATTTCCAAGTGTCACCTTGAGAACCCTCTTGCCATAAATGGCAAGTAGCTTCCCAAGTACACTCCCATAACCGTTCTTAAATGTTGATGTACGAGGGTAGTTGTAGAATCAACTCAAGAGTTAAGAAAACATGCAGGAGAGTGATGTTAGGGGGTATGACAGGTTATGGAGTTAGGTTGCTTGACTCAGAAGTCAAGGCCTTCATGGAATTTCATTCCACCGATCCCATGCAAGAGAATCAAGACAAGGGGGAGACAATGGTTAGTATTCTCACCCACAGGGGATGCACACATGTACCTAAGTTCTACACGCAAGGAAAAATGATGAGAGAGAACTCCCAACTTAGCTAGTGTGGATCACGCGCACTGTCAGGGTAGGAGCGAGAGCAATCAAATTGGAAAATTGGGGTGAACAATCTATAAATGGGGTTACGTGACTCAATCTAGTTTGTTCTGAAGGTGTAAAGATAGAAGAATCACAAGTTAGGGAGAACGCGGGTGGAATGGCTTGATAAACCATGTGAAGGTGAAAATATTTGAGGAGTTAGCACTTGAAACCTTTATATCCCCACCCTGAATAACAATGGAGGGCAGGGTTACCTGAGGGACTGTGTAGCAGTGAAGGAGTCCTTCCCTGTGTTGGGTGTGGTTGGTATTGTGGGTATGGATAGCTGAACTAAGTTACATTCCTATAGATTTTTCCTTAAGATCATTGGATTAACGTTCACTTCTTTTGTTTTCTTGTATACTTGATAAACCTAGTAGGTTACTAGCTTAGCATGGATGGCTATGGTTTGGCTATGAGTGAGTCTGTCTAGTTCCTCTCTAGTGGATATCATAGCCAAAATTGGGGTTGTATCCGAGTGCTTGAAGAATATAGGCCAAGTATGGACCTACAGTTGGGTGGAACGTTGCACTCACATAACCAGTTGTTGAACATTTTTAGTGAAAGATAAGTATTTTTGTGATGTTTATATGTCCATGTATTGTTCATGAATGCTTAATTTAATTTTATGGTTTGAATGCTCAATGAATATTGATAATATATGTGAACCAAGTTATCTTTGTGCATAGTTATGCTCTGAATGTTTATATGTGCATGAAGAATGTATTGACTCATATAGGTGGAATTACTTAATACAATAGTCGTTCATGGCTATAATAGATCCATACTTGTGCTGGTTTATGTCTAGTTAAATATGTGTTAAAAAAATATTTCTATGCATCAGTTGCATTGCTATATGGATTGAGTGCCTGTTGCGCATGGTTAGTTGCATTTAATTAAGTTATGAACCTTGTAGAGTCATGTCAGGGAAGGGGAAATATTGTATGGACACCGTAATCCCATAGGGAATATTTTGGAGGCATTGTGAAAGCTCATAGATAGTAGGATCAAGCTCCACAGTCTAAAAATCCAAGGAAGAAATATCCCCATTGAATTTTGGTGGCCGAACGACTAGGATAATGCATAAGACAAAATTGTGAAAATGACTAAGTTTTGGCTTGTCAGAATTGGCGTTCCAAAAAATGCACATACCGCAAATTTTGTATTCCGAATTGGCATTGGGATAATTAAGGGTGCTAAAGGATTTCCATACCATCTTAAAAGATCACTTAGATGGACATGGATGTGTCAAGGAGATCATAGCCATGAAAAATATACATAGTGGATCTATGTGTCAGGATCAAATGAAAATATACAGAAATAAGGACTAAATAGTTCAATATCCATAACAACCAGTGCCAAAATAGGGGTAAATGGCAATCCAAAGAAACCCGTCATATAATAAAGATGTGATGCTATATCATAGAATCGGGGTATTCAAACCAACCTATATGAGTATGATTCTAAACTACGTGAATAGATTCCCTGAAGTCGAACATAGTTAGACATTGTTTAATTACTAGTCATTGATGTATACCGTTAACAAACATAAACCAACTTATCGATACTCATAATGGGAGGCAAGGTACCTAGTACAATTTGACAAGTGTGAATATATGTTTTGACGTTGAACTCCTATAGAATCTAACGATCATGAGACATTAATGTATTTTCATTGTTTGTAGCAAAGAAACCTGCCAATGATGACTGCAAGTTCCAAGGTACTAAAAAGAATCTAGATCACTATCCTAGAATAGATGTTTTGGTCGACACGAAGTGATCCATTGGAAGAAGGGAATTATGGAATCCCTCTTCATACAAAACTAGGCTGTAGAAGAAGGCCAAATATTTGGTGTAACAAATTTAATGATTCTAAAATGTATTGGACACAAGAAGGCCAACATACTAAAGTCAAGAGTTCTAAGGATTGGTTGACACAGGTTAAAAATTCCCTTGAACATAAGCACAATACAATAAGTGACTAGGGTAACATTGAATCAAGTATGAATAATACATAAGCTTGTGACATATGAGACATTAATACACTTCTCCATAATTCCTAAAAGAGTAACTATTCAGGGGAGATGATGCATAAACTAGTTCATATTCCTAAAGCCATACTATAACCCAAATCATAGAGATATTTAGTTCAGATGATTTGCTTTGTTCAAGGGTGACACAACTTAATGACATATATAAATAAGAACATTACTCTTTCTCATCCGCCTTTTTGGAATATTTGATATTTTTTTCATATTATAAAATCTTGGAAAAAAAATAAAAGCATGCTATAGTACATGGGAGGAAACGAGTTCCAAGGAAAAGCAAACAAGTTCCAAGCACAAGGAACAAACCTATGCATAATGTAAGGAGAATGATTAGGGTAAGGACATGCATGGTGTGCTTCCTACCTGTTACACACATTTGTCTTTATCATCATATAATGAGATCCAAGTATTAGTATTTTCCTCAAATATTCAAGTTGTGAAGTTAAAAATGAGCCAAGATTAGTGATTTTACACCTTTGGCCACCACCGCACTTTCCCTATGGTCAATGTGCGGTACCTCTGTGTGTAACACATTTTTTCCTTAAGCAGTAAGCGGTGTCACCGCCACTTACCTTTATACAATGAGCAGTTCTCCCTTGTTAATGCCATGTCTCCTTAGACAAAGAGTGGTGCTTGAGTTTTAAAAGGAAAAAAGAGAAGATTTGAGAGGCTTCTAGAAGCTTGACTTTTTGGATCCTCATCTCTCAGCTTCAGGACCACCCGGGCTCGAGATCCATCAAAATAGGACCCTCCCTCCACCTCACCCATGAGATACTCAAACTACTCTATCCTCCCATGGATTTAAATACAGACTCACCCCCCATGGGTAAAAGGAGGAAGATTATGTTACATCATCAAAAATATGGCCAAATCTAACCAAGAAGACTGAGTATTTGGTAGGTAGACAAGTTTGGTATTTGAGGCAAGGTTTACTTGAGAAGAGATTTTCAACACTAAGGATTTGGTTGTAATCTCTCTCTATTTGATTTATGCAAACAAAATTTCTTTTTCCATGAATGCTATTGTGCCTGATTCAATGCTTTGATTGTTGAAATACTTAGTCATCAACATAAGGTCATAGATTGAACTTCTTACTCTAATCTGTGTATGCTTTGTTGTGTGTGTTTTGTAGGAAAAAAACCAACCTATTACATCTTGTGACAGGTAAAATAGTTTATTTAAGGCATCTATTTGATCTTAGGGAAAGTATTTTTGTTTATTGTGACTTCTTTGTTGTAGCTTCGAGTGTTTTAGGTTAGGGAAACAACTTCTGTCTGCAGAAGCTGAGTATTTATGTAAACAAAATTGGCGACCATACTGGGAATAGTATTAGAACTTCTGGTTATTCTTGGTTCTTGCCTTGGATTCAGATTTCAATTTCTCATAAATCAGACCTACTAGTTGGTTAGCTAGATTTGGTTGAAATTTCTTAGACATGCTTTGATTTTCCCTGATCTACCTTCTATGCTTCATTTTCTTGCTCATAGTTATCATTTGGATCTAGTTATTAAAAAATATCATCTTATTTTTTTGCCTTGTGTCTCATTTTGAAATCCATGTTCGCCACTGTAGCTGGGTAGTTTTGAAAGAGTGGCCACCGCACCTTCTTTAGAGGCATAAATAGGTGCCACCGCAGTAATCTAGTGGATAGAGAGCGGTGCCACCGATTTGTTCGTGTTGAAAAATCTAAGTGATGGATCAATAACGTTCTATATTATGCTATCAACTAGCAGTGCTAGGTAGGGTTCCAATTCCACTTTTATTTTGAAATTTGGCATTTGTTCTTTAGTTTTTGAAAATTGTTTGGCTTCGTTCCTGATAGTTTGAATTGTTAATTAGAATTTGGAAAGTGTGCTTAGACTTGATTAGTCTATACCTTCAAGGACTAGTTTGATTTTGGATTATGAGATTCTTGTCTGTTTGGTTTTTGGTTGAGGAAGAAGTTTTGAAAGGAAATTATGTCTTTAGATCTCTAAATGTTGCTTAGCCAATTGAAAAGAAAGTAGTATTACTTTTATTTTATTTATAGATTTATTTAATATTGTCCTCATATTTGATTTTTGAAAAATTGAGAGAGAAAAGTTATAAATCATAAGCATAGCTTTGAATTGTTTAGGACTTGATTAGTATGGTAGAATTCCAGGTCTTTACATTATGGTTGCTTCTTATATATCTCTTTCTTCTCAAACAAAAGGAAAAGTTTGTTGTTTGCAACTTGTTTTTATTTTGAAGAATTTGAGAAAGTATGGTGTGTTGAGCAGTCATTGCAGTCTTTGTTTTCAAAAGAGATCTTATCCCTGTACTTTTCAAATTTTTTTTCTTTTGAAGTCTCTACATGTTTTCAATAGGTATGAAAATATCATTCCATATTATTTCGTTTGGGATTGCTTCATTTTGGATAAGTAGGAACCGAACCTCTTTCCTGTCCTTAAGTAGGGAATTTTGTGAAAAGTGAAAGTGAAAATATTTGCATGAGAATCATTGCATGGTTTTACTTTTTCTATATTCACCTCATGCATTCACCTAACCGCAAAAGATAAAATCAAGCACTATTTTTCGGTTAAAATTTGTAGAAAGGTGTGATAGGTTAGAGACTTGTTTTGGTGTCTTTAAACATAGGAGATGTCATTGTTTTCTTTCACTGCATCCTAGGGATCAGATGGTTCTTCCATGTACTGCTGGTATATTGAACGACCTTTCACGTACCCTCGAGGTATATAGAAAGGTACTTCACGTACTCAGTGGTATATCAGGAGGACCCTTTCGAACGATTGTTCATTAAAAAACACTACTACAGAGTGGAGCTCCCATGTACCTTGTGTATATCAGGAGACACTTTTAGGGATCATGATACCATCCAAGCATATCCTTTTGACAACAATCAGGGATATTACTATGCACGTGCCGTCCAGGTAGTCTGTTGTTGAGGCAAGGGTACAGTCCCAATCCTCCTTGTCATGTTTCACTATTGGACCTTGTGGTATATTGTGAGTTGTGGTGGTTTAACAATCATGTAAGGATCCTGACCTTTTTACCACTCCTATCACAAGTTTTGATTGTTGCTTTATCTTGAGTAGCCTTTGATTTGCTTGATTAGATAAAGGTTTCATTTCTGAGAATAGTTTGACCTTTCCAAACTAGATGATTTTCTGTGGAGAAGGTCTCATCGTTTATAAGGGTTATCACCTAAAAATTCTTTAAATCCAATGACCCAACCTACCATGGAGTGAGATATGGATACAAATTCTGAAGAAGGTAATGGTTCTATGCCTGAATTGGAAGGAGTTCCTGTTATAGAAGGAGGAGGTGAATTCTCTCCTCCTGCCAATGTTCCCATTTCTGATCTTTCAGTACCACTTTTAGCAGAACAACCCTCCTCTCAAAATCTATCTTTTTCCATCCCAACTCCTTCTAGAGTTGGTTTTAATCAATTTCACCCCATTGAAAGGGTGGCTCCTATATTTGGACCAAATGCTCCATTTTGGAACAACCCTTGTCCAAGCTATCTCTATGTTTGGTACCACTATTACTGTAATATCTTGGGTAGATCATTGAATTTCCTTTCTAGTGCCATTATAATAATGCTTCGTATACACCCACGATGGTTAGGATTACCACATTTGTACGAGTTCCACAAGATGTTCAGGATCCTTTGTCAAATTCTCAAATGGGAGGAACTTCTATGCCTCCCATAGCCTTGTAGAATGTCGGAAGTCAAGTTTTTCCCTCGACATCCCATACAACTGAGGGATCTTATGTACCTATTTTACATAATATTTCACAACCTCCCCCTCTAGCTGTTGGACCTAGTGGTCATGCTAGTTATGGTTCTATTGGTCCTGCTTCGCAGCCTCCTACATCAGTTTGGGTCGCTCCTCAACAACCTACTATTGGTAATCAATACCTTAGCATGGTACAATACAATAACATGTTATATGTCCCTTATCCTGGAGAAACTACCAATCAATGGACTCAACCTACTTATGGACCCCAAGCTGGACTTAACCAAACACAACCGCCATTCATGGGTCAAAATGCCCACAATTATCAACAGTTTGCTGGGTACTATGGTTATCCCCGACTGACCTATGGTCCTACTGGGGTAGTCTTACCTTATCAGTATTATAATTACCCACAATCCAATCGACAACTTACATTTTTGGATACCTTGGATATGCTAGAATTATCCAAGTTAATAAATGATCCCATTCAACATGACCCTTTTTAGAAAACCATTTCGGTCAAACTATCATCAGACATTCCAAAATTTGATGGAAAACAAGGAGAAGATCCAAAAATCCATGTGACGAGTTTCCATTTGTGGTGTTCATGTAAATCCCTAATGGATGATTCCATTTGTTTGAGGCTCTTCCAAAGAAATTTGAATATTATGACTGCAAAATGGTATATCAAACTTCCACAACACTCGTTCGCGGATTTTAATTCATTGGCAACTTTTTTTCTTACTCATTTCTAGTTACCCATCCGGTATGAGACTGGTACAAACCTTTTGACCTCTCTTCAGCATAATACCTCTACTGACATATCCGATCATATCCATGAGTGGAGGAGCCATTGAAGGTTAATCAAAGCTCCTATTCCAGATCAACGGTTAGCTGAATGGTTCACCAAATCCTTGTTCCCTCCAATTTCCCGTGATGTAGCTATGGGCGGTGCTATCATGGAAGAGAAGGATATTATCTAGGCTCAATATGTGGACTTAGTTTATTCTCAGTCAGAGATTTTGTATTATTTGATTCCTAATTCTCCCCATCCCAGTACCGATCCTTCCAAGCCACCCGTAGAAACTATTGTAGATGGTATTGTTGGTTCAATCCAACCTTCATCCACAGCTAAGCCTGCTAAACCATAGAGTACTTATACAATTTCTTCCACTCCTATTGTTTTTGCTGAGATGAATGCGATACAATATTTGCAAACACTCAATAATAAGAAGAAAGGAAAAGGTAAAAATAAAAATCAAGGAAACCAACAAGAGAATACCAAAGCCGTGACCCCAAATACCGATGCAAAACATAAAAGAAAGGTTAAGTATCCTTGTTTTGTGTGTGGAGATGATCATTTCATGAAGGAGTTTCATCATCGTGAAGAGATCAACAATTTTCTGAAGAGTAGTCCCACACTAGTAGTGTTAACTGACCCTTTCCCCTCCCAACAACAATTGGTTGATCACACATCTTTGCATGGTCCCTCTTCCTCTACGGAGGATATCATAATGATGTGCTTCAAAACCATTGCGTTGACTACCAGAACTCAAACATACGATAAACCTCACGAGAAGAAACATGAATGTGCTTCTTCTGAGAAAACTCATCCTGTCAACACTTCTCCTCCACCTCCTTCCAATGGTCCTCTCACTATTGATAAACCTAGTTTTGACACAATCTTGCGCCCTCCTAAGAGTACGATCCATAATTTTTTTTCAATCCTAGTGCTTGAGATGCTCAATTATACAATGTTGTTGAATATTTATCCCAAGAACCTTGCGCTATGTCCACGTTGGAGGTACTTCAAAGTTTCCTTTCATGGTGAAAGAATTTGTTGTCATCCCTAGGGGCCTTAGATCCTGAGAATTCCACTATGATTAATTTTAATGTGGAGAATTATAAATCGAGGTTATCCCATCAACTCGCATTTCAAATCATGACTAGAGTGGTGGGTAGGAAATTTCATCGGACTGTCTTAGACGAAGGGTCTTCCACCTCAGTGTTATTGATGTTTTTTTGGAGAGCCATTGAATCTCCTGAACTTAATAAGTCACCAACAAATTTGAAATCTTTCGATGGATGAGGTTTCCAAACCAATGGATTTCTACCGAATCTATTCATCGAGTTGGGGGGAAAGACTGTTTCTATCCAAGTAGAAGTGGTTGATGCTCCTTTGGATTACAATTTTTTATTAGGAAGGATTTGGTTCTATACTATGATAGCCATTGCATTGTCAATTTTCTACACACTCCAATTTCCGCATGAAGGGAAAATTGTAACTATTGATCAAATCGATTACTGTTCGCCTGATATCAACACTATCGTGACAAATAATGTTCCTATGTTAGGGAAATACCCTCCTCTTTATCAATCTGTAGGAGTTGGATTTTCTAAAGATTCATCCATTATGGGATTATTTCCATCTACTTCTACCCCACCTAGTATGGAAATTTCCATGATAAACATGATATCATCCACAACTGAGGGCATGTCTAAAGGAAAAAGAGGTCCTTGAATTTCCTACCATCTTCCTTATTGGCTAGATTCCCCTCTCCCAACTTTGGATTATCTCTAACAGACTTTTTCATCAGACGAGTCCATCATGGATATCATGAGTCCAGAGGAATACTCATGGGAAGGCTCTCATCATCGATCTTCATTTATTCCTAATGCCAATTCGATAGATTCATATTTTGTTTCTCTTATCAGTTTCGATATCGCCAAGTATCCACACACACTTGTATTATTACAAGGTATTGATTATGAAGGGAATTTATGCAACATCACTAAAATGATTCCCATTGACATATCAATGAAGGCAGGTGTTGTTGAGCATGTTCACATTGTCCAAAAATTTTAAACAACATAGATTGAGGAATACCGAGATCTTTTCAAGGAATTCCATGATGTTTTTTCATGGAGTTATGAGGAAATTGCCGAGATTGATCCATCTATTGTTGTACATGAGATCAATACTTACCCGATGGTGAAATTGGTTAGGAAAAAACTTTGCCAAGTACACCCAAGGAAATATGCGGCCATTAAAGATGAAATTGAATTTTTTTTTAAAGTTGGTTTTATCTACCCCGTGCCTTTAACCGTATGGGTATCTAATATTTTTCTTGTTTCCAAGAAGCAGGGAACTATTAGGGTTTGTATTGATTTTTAAGGACTTGAACAAAGCTTATCCAAAATATAACTTTTCTACCCCTCATATCGATCAGATCATTGACATCTATACTGGATGGATTTTCTAGATATAATCAGATTGAGATATTTCCCGTCGACCAACATAAAATGACATTTATTTTCCCATGGAGAACCTTCACTTATTGCAAGTTACCTTTTGGCTTGAAGAACACTATAGCTACTTTCCAACGAGCCATGTCTTATGCTTTTCATGGTATAAAATACATAATGGAACCGTATCTGGATGACCTACCTGCTCATTCACAATAGAGAGAATATCATTCAGGGCATCTTAGACACATTTTACTTCAATGCCATCATTTCCATATCTAGCTTAATCCACACAAGTGTGTTTTTTGTGTTGATACTGGACGCCTTCTTGGTTTCTTTGTTTCCATGGATGGAATTCGAATTGATCCCTTGAAAATTACTACCATTTTGGTCTTACCCCCCGACTAATATAACTAAACTCCAAAGTTTGCAAGGGAAGGAAACCTTTCTTCACCGCTTTGTAACGTCCCCATACCCAATAATGCAGATAAATTGAAATTTTTACTTCAAGAACACTTGTTATTATTTCAAACATAGGGCATGGACGTTAACACACACTTCAACCTTCATTCTCAGGATAGAAATAACTAGAACAGTCGTTCCGCCCTTGATAGATTTCTTTTGTGACTAGAATGAACATTTCCGCACTGGACCTGTGTTTCTGCAAGCTTCGTTCTGCACTCCGCTTTCCACCCTTCTAACCTCGAAAGTCAAAAATCTGAAACATAATATGCAATAGGAATATATAAACACTCTTCCACCTTCCACGCTTCTGCTTTTTTCCTTCCGCACTTCTGCTTTTCACCTTCCGCACTTCTGTTTTTCTCCTTCCGTACCTTGGAACTCGAAAATCAGAAATATCAAATGTGCAACAGAACTTCCAACGACCTTTCCTCCTTCTGCCTTCCTCCTTCCGCACTTCCTCTTTTTTCCTTTTGCACCTCGAAGCTCAACAACTGGAAACTGAAATGTGTGACAGAACATCCAACGCCCTTTTTGTCTTCCACCTTCTACACTTTCTCTTTTTGCCTTCCGCACTTCGGAACTCGAAAACTGGAAACTCAATGTGAAAAGGAAATTTTAACGGCCTTTTCGCCTTCCTTATTCTGCCTTCCACACTTTTGATTTCCGCCTTCCGCATTTCGGAACTAAGAAATTAGAAACTCAAATGTGCGAAGGAACCTTTAACATCCTTTTTTCCTTCTGCACTTTCGCTTTTCGCCTTCCACACTTCAGAACTTGGAAATAAGAACTCAAATGTGTGAAGGAACCTTTAAAGGCCTTTCCACCTTTCACCTCCCGCAATTCCTCTTTCCTCCTTCCACACTTCAGAAATAAAAAATTAGAAACTCAAATGTGTGAAGGAACATTTAACGACTCTTCTTCCTTCTCCCTTCTGCACTTACGCTTTTCGGCTTCCGCACCTTGGAACTCGAAAATATGAAAAAAAAAACAACCTTATCCTTTTCTTCACTTCCAACTTTCTCCTTCCGCCTTTCGCACCGTAGAACTCGAAAATTGGAAAACACACTTTCTGCCTTATTTTCAAATCCAATTCTGCTTTTCGCTACAGATCCTGTGGTGAGGAAACATAATAATCAACTTTGTTCAACTTTCCCTTTTCCAGTTTCTGCCTTCCACCTTCCACAGGAGGATTCCAAGGGGCAGAAAAACTAAGTCAGATGCATTATGACCTCTGTAACAGGATTCTATCCTCCACGAACTTAGGAAAATGCATTACAAAAATGAAAGGAATATGTAGAAGTAAAATGCAGGGAAATATACACAAGTAAACCTCTACTTAGTCATCCATAAGTGTTCAACATGAACATATCAATTCATCATATTCATAAGCATTCTACATAACCAGTATAGTAATTCATAAGCAAATACATTGCATAAATAGAGTAACATAGATATATTGATGATCAAGCTATCCCGCAAGTAGCTACGTCGCTGCAATGTTCCACCCAACCATAGGCCAATGTGTTCATTAATATCTCAACACATTTCCACCCCCGAGCTGGGCGTGAATTCCACTAGTAACTAGGGAACAACAAAATTACACACAACCATACCAAAGCACACACAACCAATCCAACCTTCAATTGGGTTTATCAAACTGTCCAACCAAGCCAACACCAAGTTGGGTTTATCAGGATGCAGGATTAAAAGCCAAAAAATGCTAGGTTTATCAATCTTACTCAACCAAGCTAGCAGATAGCTGAGTTTATCAAAATGTTCATAGTTAATCCAACTTCCAAAATAATGACCAACCAAGCCACATATGGGTTTATCAGGCATCCAACCAAACCATCATTCACAGTGTGTTTCTCAGCCTATCTAACCAAGGATTGCACATGTTCAAAGCATAACAAGACACAACCAAGACAATATCCAATTAGGTTTATTAGCCTACTAAGGAAGTGGAAAGAAATAATGAATAGACTAGTGGCTCATTCAAGAGCTAGGGACACCTCCACAATATCTATCTATCATGGAATCCACATTACCTGCATCCCAACATGACGAAGCACCCCCTTATATGCTCCACAGTCCCTCAGGCTATGCCTTCCCTTCCAGTATTATTCAGGGAATGGAGTGAATATTTACCAGCCACTCTTATCTTTTCATGAGGTTCATCTCGGCACTAGCTTTATCAACCAATTCTGTCCCTCGTCCACTCCTAAGTCTTTAAACTAAACAAGGATGCACAACACACCAATCCACAAAGAAAACACAACACACAAGATTCACTCTGTAAGACAGAGAAAATCACTATGGAACCACTCATCTAAGACTTTGGATAGTGAAACCAACAACCCACACATGGACAACTGATCAAAATGATTCCCCCCTCCCTAGAATGCTCAGCATCCACACAATCTTTAGGTAAGAACCCGATAATGGACTGGGCACAGATTCATGTGGGTTTTCTTTCTACAGAAGTAAGAATACATGTTCCCCCAAACTGCAGACTTGCAGGATTTCTCAGTCATTAAATCGAATGCCATGCCTTGCTCTTCCCAAGGCATTAATTGCCTCAACCATGTTCCTGCAATAAAATTGAATTAATGAGTACCGGGAATGAACCAGGGTAGACGGGTCAAAGAACGGGAAACCTTTACACAGATCTATGGTTGAGATCAAACATCAAATAGATCGACAGCCCTCAACGATATCACTGATTCAACTTGCACATCTTAAGAAGCTCTTGATGTGCGCAAAATTCGAATGTAATCCTCTTTATCAAGTTTGGAGTCCACCGTTGATCTGGTTGGGACACAGATCCAAATATCCACAAAAATTCCACTAATTCAACTAGGAAGTTGTTTAACATCTGCTAGCGGGCATATAATTTCTATCCAAAAGGATTTAATTCTGATTTTACGTCTTCTTGGGTGACTTGGGAGAAAAAACATCAAAGGTTTTTAAACGGGGTTTTCATGAGGATTGAACCTGTAATATCTCACCTGGAAACTGCTGGACATCTCCCTACCCTATCCCTTGTGGAATCATGCTCTGATCTCTTTCACGTTGCAGTTCCATAGCTAGCTGTGGTATTTTATTAATTTGCGTCATTACATGATATATCAAAATATGTACTGTGCTTGACTTAGCACTATCACCATAGGTATCAACCTTGATCACCTCTATAAAACACCAGATCAATGACAGGGACTTGGCCTTGAGCTCCATGCCATGATCTCAATGTAATATATACATCATGTACAATTCAATACCAAGGGGTCAAAATCGAGATATTACATGCATCGTATGCAATTTGTAGAGAAAACACATGGCTATATGAGTCTGTTGAAGAAGAACACTCCCTTCTTTGGGATGATAAAGATCAATGGTATTTTGATAATATAAATCATGCTACAACACACTCACCTATGTTTCACTCTAAGAATTATTCAAAATATTTTATGCTCTATATTGTTGCCTCCACTACTACCATTGGTATGGTTCTAGTTCATGAGGATTTGAACGGTCAAGAGCATGTGATCTACTATCTTAGTAAGAGTCTTCTTGACTCTGAAACTCGATATTCACACATGGAGAAGCTAGCTTTGGCTATGGTCATTGCTTTGCAATGTTTCTGTTATTACATCTTACTTCGCACCACTATTGTGCTCGCAGATCAAAACCATATGTACTGTATTTTGACTTGTCAGGTACTAGAGGGAATATATTCTCGTTGGATTGTTATCCTATAGAATTTTAATCTTGAATTTTCTAAGACCACTTCTAAGAAATCCTTTGTCTTTGTGGAGTTGATGTGTGAAATTCCCCTTGCTCTCATGGAAACTAAGCCCAATGATTCATTTTCAGATGAATTCTTGTTCTTGATTAGCACGACACACCCGTGGTATGTATATATAATCACATATACCCAAACTCAAATATTTCAGCCAACCTATCTCGTGACGATCACCGACATATTCCTCACCACGCTAAGTATTATCTCATTCTCAATGATACCCTATACTGGTGTGGTATTGATTCAATTCTTTGACGATGTATTATTCACGAAGAGGATGAACAAGTCATGGATGACTGCCGCTCTGGAGCATGTGGCGGTCATCTTTCTAGGATGGCTATATCTTAGAAAATTCTTTGCTATGGGTACTATTGGCTGTCGATCTTCAAATATTTCCATGAAGTTGTTAAAATTCCCACCTTGTCAGCTATTTTATCCTAAAAAGCGCACCCACCTTGCTCCTTTACACCCCATCATTGCAGTTGGCCCTTTTTCCAAATGGGTGTTGTTCAGGGATTCTACCTTATGACATAGGGTCATAGGGTCACCAAATTACTAAGTTTCAACTTGCATACATACAACATTATAAAAACATTTATGAGGAAAATAGGATGTAAAGAACATGCACCTTACTATCAAAGGCTGATCCAAGCTTTAGTATTTTCTCCAAATTCTCCACGTCTTCAACACTTGCAAAATAGATTGATAAATTTTCACAAAGATCTTAGTTGTTATATAAAAAAAAATGAAAGATCATAATTTCATACAAAGATAAACAACAATATATTTCATTGTTCATAACAATAGGAACATTAATACACAAAGTATGGAATAAAATCACTCTTTATTCATAAGTAGAAGGGAATGTTACAACCCTATCTGAGACAGGCCTCTCTACTAACCAGGAACTGAGTTCTCTTACTCCTTTCTCCAATATATTCCTCCAACATAACATTGCTCTTCTAACTTTCTTCCCCTATGCTCTACCCATTCCCTCTATTTATACCTTCTGATGAGGAGGAGTTACGAGGCCTAGGTTGGTTAGGGAGGTTGGGGAAGTTATGATTTCAAACCCAACTGTTCCTGACTAATCATGTTTTATTTTCTTTAAATTTTGTCGTAAGGTATTCATGGGTGTGTATATAGGAAATTCACAAATGAGTCGTGACTCTTATAAAGGAAACCCATGAATGCAAAATTTGATAATCCATTCATGGGTTGGATATGGCGCTACCTGCGAATGATTCGGGACTTCCAATGAGAGAAGTCGTGAATGCAAGAAAAACTCTTATAAAAACATGGGAAAGTCTAAAGGAACTAATGTGTATTAAGGCTTCTCTTCATCTATAGTTTTCAGGCTACTTCAATCCATAATATCCTTTTGTGTATCAACATGCTTAGTGTCAGTACTCGGACGGAGAAGTGTCGTTTCATGGTTTAACAAATGGCCCCTAATGTATGAGGTTAGAGGGAAGCGATGACCGAAATACATTACAAAAATTTATCATGGAGAAACTTAGTTATCAAGGTTATAGATAGGTACTTGAAATAGACAAATCAAACTCATGTACAAAATCATTACTGAGAATTTCATGTTCAATAAAGTGGAACACTAGCTCCTTTACAATATCCAATTTCATCATATAGTATGGGAAACAAGGCCACAGATGTTTTACAATGGTGTATCAAATCCACAACAGTACAATGATGAGTCTTCAATAGCTAGAAGTAGTGTCACAGAGCATAGCACAATGTTGCACAACTTAGGTTATAGAGGCTGTAACCTAAGTTCTTCATCCAAATCCATAGAAACTAGTACGCGTCCTACCATGTGAATATATGAGTTTAATTAGAACATGGAAGGAATCCTTCAGAGTGTCAGTGAATGATTTATACTTATGAATGATGCAAAGGAGTCCACCAATGAGTAGTGAATCCTAAGGTACCATCTTCAAAACTGTAGGTCTTCTTCTGTAGGAGGTACTGATCGAAATCCATAGTGCAAGGAGGAAGGCAATGAATACTTCAATAGATCACACGAGTAACTGTAAGACTAGATAAGGGAAGGCAGACACAATGTAATATTAGGAATAATAATGATAGGTATTAGGATGGTTAGATAGGGGTTGAATATCCTTAAACATTAAGCATGACACATAGATGACCCAAGGCAACTTTAGACTTTCAAATGGTACAACTAGACTTATCTGTCATGTAGGAGACATGAAAAAATTCCCCATGTATTAATGACAAGTGTAGAGTAATGAATCAAAGTGATAATTGAACTAATAAGTGAAAATATGAGACATGGGAATCAGGAGGCTAAAACGAGTGCTTTGTTCAAGGGTGACATGCTTCCAACAAACTTATAAACCAAAGAGTGAAATTCTTCCTTTCCTTTCTTGTTAAGTTTTAATGAGTCCAAGAAAGTCAACTCGAGAGTCTTTCTTCATTTTTTATAATATTGAAGAGTAGAGAGAATAATGTTTGATATGTCACTGATCCGTGGATTTTATGATCCCGAATTATTAAATGCTTGTCGGTGCTTTCATAGTTTTAAGAGTCTTAAAACTCCAAAGAAGACGCTAGGGGGGTGCTTTTTCATAAATTTAGTCTCTTGAGTCCAAAAAGTATAAAACAATCCAAATGAGAACTCTCTTAGCTTCCAAAAAACTAAGGTATACATTTTTCATACTTAGTTGGAAAGGTCCAAAAATGGGGTAAACTATCACCCAACCGATGCTCCTTCAAAAGCAAGAACGTATCCTTAGTTTAACGAGTGTGAAGGAAGGAAAGATCACTCGAAAATTTCCATTTATTTATGAGAATGGAAAAAAAACAGTAAACTCAATGCTTTATACTAGGGTTTAAAGAGCATGACAATGACATAAATAATGCTCGAAATCTTTTTCATGTTTAGTTCAAGAGCACGAAAAAGAGAAAATAAGCTCGAACAGGTTCCTTTTCCATAAGTTTAGTCCTCCAAGCCTGGAAAAGAGATAAACCTATACCTGAAGATACTCTTCTAGATTATGAAGAAAATAGAGTATTCCTTTTTCGTAAGTAATCCAGATGGTTTGAAAAAGGGGTAAACTATCACCAATGTGGATGATCATTCAATTACTTTAACGAGTCTGAAAGGACAAGTAACTTGGATATCTAGTCAATTTTAAGGAGTCATACTGGGGCTTAAAGACAACTCCATAAGGGAAGGAGCCTTATAATCAAGGGTAACTTGGTAAAACATGAAAAATGAGGTTCATTTTGGTATGAAAAAATGACTACAATGGCTCTTGCAACCTAGCACAATTGCAGCATGGGCACCATAATGACAATTTTTTTTCTAACTAGGGTTACCCATGTAAAGGAGGACCTAACCATGGAAGAACAACGATGTTTGCAAGGTAAGGAGTGGTCATACAACATAGTCCATGGATGAAGAGAGATATTAAAGTTTAGAGGAGGATAAGATATAAGTGAAAAATATGTTGCGGGACCAAATCCTACCCTAAATGCAGAGGAAATAATGTTTCAATTCATCTAGGACCTGCAAAACTTAGGTAAAGACACATTGTATTAGTTGATATAATAGAAAAATAACTTAAACTATACAAAAGTGGGTAAAAATTGAATTTTTTAACTATAAATAGTTGAAAATAGAGTTAACAACATACCATTTTATTTTTTACCATATTTGGACCATTTTATCTCTCTCTGGTGGACGGTTCTTCATTCCGCGAAGTGCAGGTGATATCTGCCTCTACTTAATTTTCATGCATTTTATTTTTAAAATTGATGTTTTAATTTTGGGTTTTGGCCTGCCCTAAAGGAATTACATGATAATCGCGGGTATCCTTCTTTGAAGTCACAATTTTGCATTGTAACCGTAGGTTTCCAGTGAGAAACCCGCGAATGGATCAGATTGTTTATAGTGAACAATCGTGGATATTGCACATAGACGGTTTTAAGCCAAAATTAATGGTTAAAATGTTGTTTGGGCAGGTGACAATGGTTCTTGAGTGGCATGAAAGGGAACATGGATTGGCTTGCAATGGGTGATACGATGACTTTAAATGCTTTGCGAAGGTGTTGTTTTCTCAAGTTTTACCACAAATCAAACATGAGGGCACAAGTTCGATTGCTAGAGACATTGGTGAACTTATGGGAGCATGATATTGGTTTGTTTGACCTCCAAGGAGAAGCCTTGGAACGTAATACAAAGGATGTATATTTCATCACAGGTTTGTCTCATAGAGGGGAACCTATGAATATGGAGGGTACCAATTGGGGGATTGACCCTCTTAGTGTTCAATATTACATCAACACATAATGTATACCAGGGACTCATAAATCAAGACCCAAATCATGATCTCACAGATCACCAACTTTCCCTTGAAAGTGATAGTGAGCATAATTGTCAGAGTAGTGGGATAATCCACTTTACATTTGGATGTGTGGACTCATATGCACATAACAGTGGGGTTCCTGCAGAGAGTGATGTATGGCTGGTGTTTGAGATTAGTCCCGATCATGAAAATACAACTTTCTGATTGTAGGAGAGGAAGGAAGAAAAGGAGAGGAAGGAAGAAAAAAATCATTTACACCAGTATTCTTGTTGTGTTCTTCTTAGAAAGGGTTCCTGCCCTCATCCCTGCTGTTACACTGCCACCCTCCCCACCCTGTGAGACTAGACTTATGCGGTGGGGTGATATATTTCTCTAGCAAGGTGGTGGTGGTGTAGTTGAGAGTGGTTATGATGATGAATTCTACTCATGGTGGATTAAACATGTTCCTACATTGGAATAGTTTCCCTATGCAGGATTAGACTTCTGAGGTGATACAGATCTCGCTCTCCCTCTTGGAGGATCATGGGGAGACATGGGTAAGTCTTTTTACTTTTTGAATATTTGATTTTTTATGAAATTTTTTAATTTATATATACATATGTACTCAAGTCTGACATGTTTTGAATGATATATAGATATAGGACTTGTCCGACCTGATGGACATCCGATGATCTTTGTTCGACTAGTGGAGGTTGGTGGAGATGGAGATATGCTCCACATTGTAGAGGGGAAGCTATCCAGACTTACCCATGATGTCCCCACACTGACGATGGAGAGGATTCCAATGGAAATGCAACATTGTTTTGTATGAGTACCTCCATCCTAGTTACGCCTTCTTTGAAGGGTGGCCTGGGTTGTACTTTTTTATCGGGAGGCTGTGGAGTCAGCCACAACTGAGGAGGCTTAGGAGCATCTCTAGTTCTAGCATATGATGGATTTTGATCCCATTTTGTATTTTCAATGTACTTATGACGTGATATTCAGATCAAAATCGATGTATATGGACATATTTTATCTAATATGTAGTTCGCAAATGCATCGGTGATTGTATTTTGATTCCTTGACATGTGATGATATGGAGTGTATTTTATCTGCCGTAATAAAGTAGGGTGTCTCACCTGGTAAATTCCATTAAGTTGAGAGATAAATAATTAAGAGTAAATCCCAACTTCTAAGCAGGTTATACCACATGAAATAGCATCCCAAAGAAGCTCAATGACTGCACTGTATTCAACTACATTATTGGTCGCAAGACCTAGGCATGCACCATCTGAGGCAACCAGTTGTCCTGTGGATGCATAAATGACCCAGAAAACTGAATACACATTTCAAGTGTGATGACTAGATCCATCGGTGAACCCTACGAACCACTTCAAAGATATATGAAACAAAAAAAAACTACATAAGAAACACTAACCAGTAATGACTATTGTACAAAAATATACAATAATAATAAAAGAAAAAGAATCGTTCCTAGGAATAATACTTTTTTAGGTAGATCCCATTTCGAGGCTCTAACATCTTATTACCATCACAATTGATTAACTCGTATACTCCCTTATTCAGAACTTTAGACATGAAGTACGAGCCTAACTACATGGATTTAAATTTTCTTACCCCCAAGGGTTCCTTGTCCTGATCCCAGACCAAGACAAGTTTTCCTTTAGAGAAAACCCTAGGTTTTATGACTTTGTCATACTGTTTTTTTACCTGGTTCTTGTGTGCCTCATTTGCAGTGAGTGCATCTCTTCACTTCTCATTTAAATTCTCTAAATTTAGCAAACATTTTTCAATATTAGTGGTGTCGGGAAGTACATGAATAACAATTTTCAGAGATGGTATCTCACACTCAACCTGTGTGACTGCTTCCACCCCATGAATGAGCTGGAAAGGTGAGAAACCTGTGGCATTATTGACATTGGTTTGATATGCCTAGAGTGTTGGATATAACATGATGTGCCAATTTTACATACTCGCATTTATCATGCACTTGAGAATGGTTTTAAAGGTCTTATTGACTACCTCTACTTGTCCATTCACTTGCGGGTAGAAGGAAGAATAAAACTTAGCATTGTGTTCAATTCAGTCATCATGATGTTCTTGAATTGACTACCATGGTTAGTCACAATCTGCTTCAGGATACCAAACCTAGCAATAATCTGGTTGAAAATTAAATATGCTGCTTTATCACCATTGACTTTAAAGGTAGGCATTTCCTTTTCCCACTTCGTGAAGCAGTCAATAACGACAATGATATACTTGTGCCCTCCAGCAGAAATTGGGTTGCATGTCATGAAATCAACCCCCCACTTGGTGAAGGGACCTACCGCAATAATGGGAAAAAGAGGAGAAGTGTGTGACCGCATTTTCCTGGTGTAAATATGACACATATGACAACATTTCAGTGCTTCCACACAATATTTGAATATGGTGGGCAAGAAATAAGCGACACGTAAAATATTCTTGTTCGTTGCTAACCTAGATAAATGACCCCCACATGCTCCGCTATGAGAATAATTTAAAGCATTCTCAGCTTCCTCGTGGGTGAAGCATCGACACAAAATGGAGTCTACCCCTCTTCTATATAACGTATCACAGATTATGAGTTAGTTCTTGGCATTTACTCTTATTTTGAGTCAATCTTCGCATGAGAAGGTTGTAGGAAACTTCAAATTTTGGAGATATACTAGGATATCTCCATACCAAGGATCATAAGTTGAAATTAAGAAGATGTACTCATCCATAAATGACTCATCCTCTACCACTACAGTTTCTTCAATTGGGAATTCTGAAATGAATTCTGCGAATAGTAAGGATGTTTTAGATTTAGCGGACTGGAAATCAAGGTCAAACTCTTGGAGAATGATGATCCATTTATTAAATACCCCCTCGATTATTCGTTGGGATAAAGCATATTGGAAAGGATTTACATCTGTAACCACAATGGTTGCCCTTAGAGAAATATAGTGTCTCAACCTCTTGTGACATAAACTCCCTCCAAAATCAGTTTCTCGATGTGAGAGTATCTCAGTTTAGGACCTACTAGAGTGTGACTAAGATAGTAGACAATGTTCTCCTAGAGCTCGCCATCTTCTTGAACCAACACCAACCCTATCTTGGACTCATATGCATCTAGTTATAATATAAATATCTCGTGTAGTCTGGCGGACGCAAAAGAGGAGCTGATAGTAGTGCCTTTTTTAATGCATCAAACATTTTTTGTGCGGCTTCATCCTGTAGGAATGGGGTGTCTTGATTAAGCAAGCGCATGAAACCCTTGGTAATATTGGCATAATTTACTATAAATCGTCGAATAAATTTAGAATTTCCTTGCAGACTTTGAAATTTCCTGATAGATTGAGGAGGAGGTAGATTAACAATAGCCTAAACTTTTAAAGGATCCATCCATATACCTTTATTCGAAACTATGAATCCGAGTAACCGCCCTGACTCGACGTAGAATACACACTTATGGGGATTTAATTGGATGTTTCTAATGTCTACATCGTTCAAAAATTAAATGAAGATGATCTAGATGATCCTTCCTCTTTCAAGAATGGAATGCCAGATCGTCTAAGTATCGCTCGAAAATGTGCCTAATATTTTGGAAAGAAAAATTCACTGCCTACTGAAAGGTTGCTCCAACATTCTTTATACCAAAGGGCATGTTCTTGTACACAAATGTACCCCAAGGACAAATAAAGGTGGTTTTGTGTTGGTATTTCAATTTGATTATAGCCTGAAAAACCATCCATAAAGGAGAACACCTCACTACTTGCACAAGAATCAATGATTTGATCGATGAATGCTGTGGGGTAGTTGTCCTTCGGACAAGCCTTGTTAAGATATCAAAATTCTATACAGAAACGTAAGGTACCTTGTTTTTTATCTACCGGAAAATAATTGGACACCCATTCCGTCAAAGAGACCGGGTAGATAATTATGAATTTCAACAAATTTTCCACTTCAGCCTTGACGGCTGTCGCTTTCTGGGGATTTACAAATATGAGATTTTTTTGAACATGATTGAAATTGGGATAGGTTTTTATTTCATTTATAAAGCATATGGATCAATTCCTGGCATATCCTCATATGACCAGGCTTTCTCACATAACTCCTTAAATAAATAAGTATAATTGGAAATATCTTCCATAGAACAGTTTGCACCAATATGTACATTTTCCACAACATTTGGTTTCACAGAGATATTGATCGGGATCATGGTGGATTTGTTTTCCATATTCCCCTAGGAAAATATCCCCTCCTTGGGAAAAGGATTGACGGGAAGATCAACACCTTCCGCTAGTCTCATATGGAACTCAGAGTTTTCTAGCTTACTTAGTTTTGGAAGAAGGAAAGACTTGTGATTAAGGTCTTCACAAAACTTTTCAGGCCCAAACATGGCTTCCAGAATGGCTTCAATAGATGGAAAAACCATATCTAAACAATTGTAAGAATATGTGGAGTTCTTTGCCCAAAAGTAGGCTTCATTTGAATCTTCTGATACTGGAGAAGTCATGATGGAATCATAAACAACATCAAATATAGCTTGATAAGATACTTATTCTATTGATAGGATCACTTGAGGTTCTTCTTGCGAAGGGAGGACCCAGGGTTCAGTTCTATCCACAACCATAGAGATATTCTTCCCAACACTCATTGAACCTAAGTAATTTATGGGAATTGGTATATTGAACGTGCCCATCAATTATGTATACATTCCAACTCTCAAAATTTCATTGGTCAGACGCGACTAATCAATCAAGGGAATTGTATAGTCAGTGGTCTCCAAACAACCCTTCTGAGTATAATTCATTCAATCAACTATAACCAACTTCCCTTCTTGTGGAAACACCAGGACTTAGAAAACAGACAAAGGAATAGTGTACATTACATATGTCCAACTTCTTGCCAAAAGTATATTGTAGTCCAAAGGAGCATTAACGACTTCGATTTCAACGGAGACTGCTTTCCCTGCCAAATTTATTTCAAAAGATAACAGGATACCATGTGGACGGAAAGACATTCCATCGAAAGCAGTCAACAAAGTGTTTAATGGGACCAACTCAGGGGATCCCAGATCTTTCTAACAAGAGACCAAAATCACACATGTGGACACACCCTCATTAATAATCATTTGTCCAATGGTTTTTCTGCCATGGATGACATCAATAGAAAATGACACATGGTATTGCATATGTGGTTTAACCTCAGAAAGATTAAACTTAACCAACAGGTTGGTGGAGTCCATACTACCTATAGCTGCTAAGAGTGCATCTCGTTGTGAAGGACAACTCTGTAGCACTTCTAAATACGACATTACACATGGTGTTTGGAATAAATATTCTACAATAGAGTAGTTTGAAGCATACCTCACATTAGGGTTATGAAATGTATTCTTAAAGACACCTTTAGGTATATTTGGCATAGGTTCAACTAGGTTTTCAATTGTAAGTGGGGTTGAAGGTTCTACAATTGAATTATATTTTTGTTGAGCCTCTAATTCATAGTTTTTATTTCTGGTATGTAAGAAATTACTAGATCAAACCATATTAATATAATATTGATCATTAGGAGGAGAACTTGGTGTTCCCCAAACATCTTTTGAACCAGAAGCTGCATCCTGTCCTTGGGGAAATGGATCCTTCAGGACGATCAATTGTTGTTGTTTTAACAGCTTCTGTGATTGATCTATCAAGGGGAATTAGTAGGTTAGATGGTCTCCTTGACACAACTTGCAAGGAAATTTGACCTTCTTCTTCTATTTTTTACCCCCCTCAATATTGTTCGTGGGGTTTATTTTTATTTTTATTTTGGTTCCCCTCACCCATATTTCCTTTGTTCTTTTTACCATTGGACTACTTAGTGCCCTTTTGGGAAGACTCTCCTAAATAGACATTAGCATTCTGAGGTGAGGGAGTGGCATCCTTGGTTGCCTTCGATGCATACTTCTTCACCAATCGATCATGGATTTTCTTAGCAAGTGATTCTACAATGGGTGTTTCTACTGAATATACCACACCATCGACATGGGGTCCAGGATTGGGTTTAGCAAAGTTATTATTAGACCTCGGCGCCTCAGTGATAATTTCATAAAGAATCCTAGATTGAGCATAGATCAGATCTAGTTGATGGGCCTTGAGAATGGATTTTTCCTCCGTAGTTACTCCCGATGTGGAAACACCCTTTAAAATATAGGGCAATAAAGACTTAAAAAATGATTTTAATAATAATTTGAAAGGAATATTGGCTTTAATAAGCCTCTTTCTCCTTCTCCACTCTTGAATGTGATCAGATATATGAGTGGCCTTGTTTTGTCAAAAATTCGACAGAAGGTTTGTGCAAGCATCATACAAGAAACAAAGTTGAAAATGATTCAAAAACATAGTCACTAAGTCAAGAAAACTGTCATACGTGGCCGATGGGAGTTCAATGTACCACGTTTTTGCTACACTAGTCAATGTTTATTGGAAAATCCTCAACTGAACAAAATCATAGTTCAGTGATTTGGAAGAGCACCATAAATGGAAAGTTGTGACATAGTCACTCGTGTCCTCCCCAGTTTCTCCTTCAAACTTAGGAATTTATGAACATAATTTAATGGGGATAGGTGGCCAAGTTGGATCATGGCACATGTGATCATTCATCAATTTCGATAAATATGGAAAGTTTAAATTTTCCAGAAAGGGAAGTCTTGTCCTAGCCAAAGTTTGGTGTTGAGGAGTCTGGGGAAATAAATTAATTGCACTAAGGCTTCCAAAATAGAAGTTGGGGTTTCCCCCAGCCATCAACTGTGATAGTAGCATTGTTTTGAAAAGGTTTCAACCCAAATTCTAAATGATTACTAACCTACAGTGTGTGGTAAGCTGTTCGTCCAGTTCCAATCGAAGATGGAGTTACAAAAGTAGAAGTTGGAATCCCCCCACTAAACAATGAGAAAAGAGATTTCCCAAACGGAGCGACCGATACTTGACTAGAGGTATGAAAATTAAATCCTATAAAGGGGTTCTAGTTTCCAGATGACACACCAAAATAAGTAGGTGATGGACATACATAAGGTATGTGCCCTCCATTCCACAGAAATCCTTGAAAAAAGAAGTGGACCCAATCGAGACACTCTGAGTATTTTGCAGGAAGGGAGAAGAAGTAAAAGGTGCACTAGGTATCCCAGTAACCACCCCGCCAAACTGACCAGTAACGTTTGAAGGCTCTAAGGGAATAACCACTCAAGCACTTGGAGAACATGCATTAGAGTAAATTTCAACTCAAAATGGGCCTCCTAAAATGAGTTAATAAAATAATAAAATAATATTTATTAATTTTGGAGGAAGAAAAGAAAAAAACTACTTTTTTGTTTGTATTTTTGACATATCTGCCTGTGTTTTTACTCAAATTTTGATTGAGCGAGCTCGTTGGATGCGGAATTAAATTACGCATCCAACGATTACCCACTCAGCATACTTTTGACGGACCCCGCTACCCCAAAAACAAGAAATACTTGAAAAAAAATGGAATGATGACATCATCATTCTATTTTTTCAGGTATTTCTTTTTTTGGGGTAGCAGGGTCCGTCAAAAGTATGCAGAGTGGGTACTCATTGGATGCAGAATTAAANCTTAAAAAACACCACTTTCCTCCTTAACTGACTATAGATACGACCTAGATACTTGATCAGTACATATAGGTTTTTGGGAGATATACCTAACATAAGGGCCATTTAGTACCTCAATTGGTTCTGAGGGG
>LPNX010344293.1:171334-298206 GCA_001517045.1 Pseudotsuga menziesii | reverse complement strand
TGTGTCTTCAGCGCTGGTAGAACTCTGTGATTTGAGCTTAGGTTTTAGATTTGTTATTGTTTTTCTTTTCTTTACTTCAGTCTTTCATGTTTTCACAAATAAACCACTGTAAGTTTAAAAAGAAACAATGAAAACACCCTCGTAAGAGGATTTTGTCTCTGTGACCTACAGCCTTTTAGTTTCCATCAGTAGATTCATTTCCAGTTATCTAAATTCCAACTGAGTTCAGCTTCTCTGTCCTAAACTTGGATGTGTCTCGAAGTTCACAAACCCGGATTTATTTTAAATTCAAGTTCTGATTAACACTGATAGATCAGAGCCCAACAGGTAGTTCAACTAGTTCCCTGATTTGTGCCATTTGTTTCCAAAGACTACCAATATCATCATAACCAATTTCATTCAATTTCTATTAATCTTCTCGTCATATTGGATCTGCTTCACAAAAAATTTCAATGTCCAGAGAAATAATACAATATTCACTAGGATCCATTTCCACTATTTTAAATTCTAAGTGCATCCCCCCTTGCACAAGAAAGAGGTCCCTTTCTTGTACATGGAGATAGGATTCCATGAAGTAAGCTGCAGGTATGATAATAAAAAAATTAGTCATATGTGCTATGATAATAAAACAATTAGTATTACATGGGAATTCACATACATAATTAGGCACCAAAAACTAGTACTCATGTTTCAAGTAGGCATCAAACAGGTCGCCTATAAGACCCTCGATAATGTCATCTATAGGAAGAATATGGACACGATTCCCATACTTGACATATGGGAATTGATGAACAGACACCACATCCCCCTACCTTACTCTTAGATTTGATGTAACAACTCTGTTCATTCTGATTGCATGCTCTGCACAACTATCGTCGCCCTCAACTATGCAAATTGTATCCTTTCTCTTCTTACCCTGCACGTGTCATTTCAATAGTTTTAAACAAATGGAGAGACTTCAAGGCCCTCAACTATGAAAATTTTATCCTTTCTCTTCTTACCCTGCACGTGCCATTTCAACAGTGTTAAACACATGGAGAGAATTCAAGATCCGATACAAAAAATCAAGCTTAAATGCAAGCGTGGAAACCTAAAATGGTAGAGTGAGGAACCTTAAGGACTGTATCACCCTTGAATAGCTGCAATGTTTCCATTGTTTGGGGATTAAGGGATATCATCAAATTCTCATCGTTAACAGATTCATGCACAACTAGGCGATTAGGATCCTTCTTACGCTCAAGTATCACTACTACATATGGCTCAAAAGTCCCATGATAGTTTGTCACGAATAAGTTGAAATTGAATTTTTCATGGAAAAATGGTTAATTTTGGAAAAAATGAAAAATGTCCCTGACGATCGGAGGCTATTGCGATGCATAGTTCATAATGTTGCTATAGCGACGGAGTTTGTCGCTATAGCAATGAAGAACCTGGGATTTCCTTCCTTCACCGCCTCCATGTAATTATAAGAAAACTTCCCCTTCAAAAGACTAATTGATACACAACCTAGGCTAGAGTTCCCAACATTTAACATTCTCCCAATGAATCAATAAAGTCACACATACAGGATTTATGTTTGTCACTAAAGCCAAATAACCCAATAAGGAAATCCCACCGAATCACATGAATGCACAACAACTATAGTTAAGAATGACCCAAAAATAATATTATTTTGGGACTAGAAGGAAATTTGAGAGGGGCTAGCTTATGTAAAATCATACCTTTGTTTGATGTTTAAATTCCTTGATATAGTGAAGCTTCCACTTTTAATGGCCCTAGAGGAAATCTTGTGCATCATGTCACTGGGAAATTCAATTGATTGCATAGTCTCTTAAATCCCCTTGGACTCAACATCCCTCTAAACTAAAGCTACATATTTCAACAAAGTATAATTCTCCTTCATACCCACAAAATTTAGTGGGAATTTATTCCATCCCATAATTTCCACCCTTCCTATCCTTCGAAGCTTTTGACAACTTATGGACCCAAATATTATTCCTAAAAACTAGATTACAATCCACAACTATAGGTCCATATTTGTGGCATCATATACATCATAAAGAAATGCATATGCAGTCGAGAGTCAAAAAAGGAGTGCAATCCATTCTTCAAGGTCATAATCTTTGCTAGACCTCCCTAAGACCCAACCTTACCAAAATGTGAGTCACCACCATGGATCCAGAAGCACAAAAATTCATCTTAGCTTGATAGAAATGATCAAGGGAATTACATATATCTGTAAAAACATCACGATACTATAAATATATAGGAAGCATTGGCATTTTAACCCACATAAGCGTAAAGCCAATATTTTTTAGATTTTGTGTCAAAAAATTAGTCCACCTTTTTAGTGTCAAGAGGTTGAGTCTCACTTCCATTGATATGCTAGAACTTTCTACACATCTAGTCCATAATAAAAAGTAAAATCCAACCTATCTCTAGCAAGGATATAAAATTATAGTGAGTACCCTACCAAAGGTATCCAGTTGGAGAGAATATGCTCCTAAAGGTTGTTCTCCCCCATGTGCCTTCCTTGGAAACACTGAACCACAATTTTCTCTACCATTCCAATGACCTTGTTCATTTTAACTTCTTCCCTAAGAACCAAGTTAACTAAAGTTCCCTTTTGCTTTACTGCCTTTTTTTCTTTTTGATTAAGACTAACCTAGCTTCAACACCTTGAGATATTATCACCTTTAACCCCTAAGTAGACTCTATCCCATAGATCTCATCATCCTTAGAGAATATCATTACACCTTTAACTCCATAAAGTTTTAGGTCTAATGAATTTCCAATAAATTTAGAACTGAGGCCTTAACTCTCATCACTTGACAATTCCTTTTGTGCAATATTTAGTGGGCTTTAGAGGATACAAGAGATAAGAAGGCTCCATAAATGAGACCCTCCCATAACTAAGTATTCATAAAGAAGGTTCCAATGCCTTCCAAATACTCCTTGTGGTTTATCCTTCTTCCTTGGTTTCTTAGATGAAGGGGCTAACCCTTGGGTGTTAATAACATTTGTGTGTTTATAACTGCATAACTTGAACTTTTTGTTTTTTATTTATTTTATAAATAGAGTGTTTTACTTAAATTTAATAGAAGCATCAATGGGGGCTAGAATTTATCTCGACAGGTGCTTGCGTTATATATTATTATATGTGAGATTGTTTAGGCCACCTCTTTTGGAGGTTTTCCAACTTGAGAAGTTGCAATGTATGTGTTGGTAGATGATTTATGATAAGTTAGAAAAAATAAACCAAAAAAATTGTAAAAGTATGAACTCTTCAAGGAAAAACATACTTTGAACATCCGATATTTGATGGTTAAAACTCATTCATATTGCTTAATAGAATGACGAATTTGTAATAGAAATAATGAGAAATTTCCTCTTACTTCATTTTATAAAATTCACCACTTTCAAATAAAAAAATCATTGGATCTTCCACTATAAGGGGCAAATATGTGACTTCGAAAATCCCAGCCCGCTTGGGGCAATCACAACACCTGGGTGGAAGTTTATAAAAGAACGTGATCCATAAATTTAAATCGCAGGAGTCTCCGCCTTTCCGGTTCCAATGATTTTAAATAAACACACAGAGAAGAAGGTGAGGGGAAAAAAAGTGGGATGAAATATCTAATCAAATTTTGGCGTAGGGTTTCTTGCTTTTCCTTGTCATAGTCTATTTGTTCACCTGCAAAAACGCCCCCGAGTTCAAACTCGTGACCTCAATATAGGTACCTTTATGTCGTCATTAGACAATGTCTGTTATTTTTATGGAACTTTAAGATTATATATTGTTTAGAAATCGGTCAAATTCGTCATAATCCGGTGAAAATTTCTTACATTGTAGCAGTCCTGTTCATATTTACATTCTACTTGGGTTCGATTTAAATTAATATGAAACCCTATAATCCACTAGGTCAAAACTAAAATTTATGATCCAGAGAATATGGTGACAAACAATGGAACTTATTCTTACCTTGCAAGTCTTTATGCTAAAATAATGGAAACATGTTCTATCCTGTCTTTTTTTAGAAGTAAAAATGTTGTAACTCGCAAGTATGGACTGTGTAGCTGAACTTAGCAATAACATGGTACATAAAGATAGTTAAACCCTTGATAGAAGACTTGGTAGTTCAAGAGCATATCTTGACATAAAGATAGGTCATACCTTGAACAAGAATGACGTTTACGCTTTGGATTTTTAAAATTTTTCTTTAAAAAATTATTTTTTGGGGGATCAATGAGTCATAGAAGCACTAGAAGTTGCAGGATCTGTTTGGAGATTTCAAGAATGGTTTGATATATCATAGGATTCGTTTGAAAATTTCAGGATTTTTTTGATTTTTCATAGGATCCGTTTCATGAAACCTGGATACGTTTCCTTTTACAGGGGATTTGTTTCCATGGTGGATCCGAGGTAGATATGATCCAGATGCCTATCAGATCTGTGGATCCTACACACTAGGGTGGTGGTGGAGGATCCGGTAATATATCCCGAAACCCAATGTAGATTTACTGTTGGAATGGTACATATTATTTTGTACCAATTATTTTAAGTTTATAACTAATGTCTTTATATCGATGAAGCATCTTAGCTAAGTTATAGTGCATATGATCTGGCAGTAATATCTCTGGTTCTTAGTTGAGAACAATTATTTGGAGACGCATATCCTTTCGAAAGACTACCACACAAAATAATTACAAATAATGTAAAATTCTTTCATCATATTCAGTTATTACAAGAATTTTTTTCTCCAAAGAATATAGTGATAGGAAATGTTCTGCAACCTTTCCAAAGAACATAGTGACACGAGACATTCTGCAACATTTGAGGTTCAAAATTTTTGCCTTCCTTTTATTTTGAAAGATGAAAGGTTTAGAGCTTGTTTACATGCATTGACATATTCAATTTATCTCTCTTAATCTCTTTGCGATGCGAGCCATTTCCCTCGAATCATACCTCGACCTCACTTAATGCTATTGAACCTTATTGCTGGTATGTTAATATTTTGTCGGCTTCTTCGGTTGCAGACTCCAGAAGGTATAAGTCTGATGGTGGTTCAGGTTTATCCAAAAAACCCTAAACATGACGTATTTAATAGTCTGAGTAATTTGTGGCATTGTTTTGAGCAGGAAGAGTACTGACAATTTCCCTCCCTGGATGGGCTTGGGGAATTTGTGGAGTGTGCATGTAGCATGTTTTTCTATGGACAGAGAACAATGTCCTTTCAATGGTCTTTTGACATATTTGAAAATTTTGAATTAGAAAAGGCTGAAGGCACTTGAGATCTTAGTAGCTCCAATCCAAGTATCATGAATTTCCCTTCAATTTTTAAAATGGTTTTGGTAGTCCAATCATTTTCGAAATTCATGATCTAGATGCAACAATAGTTCATTTGAAAATCGGTATGTGTCTCTAGGTAAATTATTTTAGAGTGTTCCATGACACAACTTTTCACACTTGTCCTAGAGATGGTCACGTTGAAGACGCTTGGAAAGTGCATTCGAAGCATGGCACCAATTTTAGCGAATGAAAGGAGGCAACTTTCCGATATATCAAACACATGAACACTTACTCCATTAAGGAAAATCAAGGAGAATAACTGTTTAGAACAATTGAACAAATGCGATGAAATTCATCCGCATGAGGTATGAAACTCCTATTGGATCTAATTTTTGCTCTAAACATTTTCTTCCTATTAATTTCAAAGAAAATCATAATCATATGGTGGAGAGAAGCATATTTTATTTTATTGGTAAGAAAGTCTGGTGAACATTCCTAGCTTATGTTTATCCGACATGCCTACATGAATGATGAACTTGTTCGTACTATCGACTTGCAGGTCAAACAATGATTCCATTTTGATTTTCCCGTCTTAGGAAATAGATTTGTTGAAGAAGTAGCTTGCTGCTATTGATTATCCTTGATGCTTAGAGATAGCTATTAGACCTGAGGATTTATAGTTTCTTCAAATGAGTTAGTTGAGTATATAATTCCAGATAATGTCAAGTTTATTTTCTATTTAATTGTATTCCACTGTCAAGAGATGAATTGCATATTTGATATTTCAAATTCATTGACATACAAGTTTTTAGAGCAACCATTGTCTCACAAAATAATGAAAAGGAAAACTTGTGGTTCAATTTTTTCCACGCATCTCAGCAAAATCGGGAGCTTGTCCAAAACAATGCACAATTTATCAAGGTATGTAAATTGTAAGCTTTAAGTGCTAAATTTGATTACTTCGAATGGTACTTTTATTCAACATAATTTTTTAGTCTGTACATTTTGTTTAACCAGTTACTTATCATTTTGCAGGAATTGTTAATTGATAGAGAAAAGGTAAGGTTCATGGCCAAGAATTTTATGATTTATCTGAATGGCATTTTCCATGTATTCAATTTTTGGCCAATGCACATATTGTAATTTGTAAGCTTCCAGTTTCAAACCTCAGAGGGAAAACAATCTTCTCGAGTGTTTTATGGTAGCAGTGTTTCCTCTTAACAGTTGAAGCTACTTATGCATATATACCACAAAAAGTCTTCTATGTACGCATTTAAGATAATGGAACTTGAGGTAAGTCTCATAAAGATAATGAAAGCAAGATGTACTCAGTTAAGATAATGGAACTTGAGGTAATTCTCAAAAATATTGCAGACCCAAGTTCAAATCCCTTGAGTGGCTATGGGTGTAAATATTTCCGTGTAGATATATGAAGTATTTATCAATTAGAAAAAGATTTTTGAATATATTTTTTATAGCATTATTAATGATGGAGAATATTTCTTGAGGGCTTATATTTCTGTGCAGCAAAAAGTCATTGAATTGTCACAGGAAGTGGAAAGCACACGAGAAACAATAAATAAGGTACATTAAGTGTTAATTCTTGGAATTCAGATGATGCATTAACTAGTTTACCCTTTCCTTGCTAAAAGCTAACAAGAAAATACTTCTACAGGAACCCAGATAATATCAAGATATATGGCAAGGACTGTCAGAACACACATCATGTGGAATACATATGAGAAGAACTTGAAGTAAGTTTGAATGAAAACTTGTTTGTTCTAACAATGATTTTTTCTATGTATTTTGGATAGTAAAATTGTTTGCCACATCCAAAGTATTGGTTTCCTTGGTTAGATATGATGTAAAATTTTCAGCTCATTCCCCAACTCCCATTATTTGTGTACCCAATACCCATGATACATTACATTATTTGAGATGGAATATGGAAGTAGTTTATCAACTAGTCTGCACCTGGCCTCATTCACACTTACTCAGGGGGTTTTGAACATGGGATCCATCATTAATACAAGCTTGATCACCTTGCACCTTGTGACTAGAATACATATTCATTAGCTTTCAGTAAAGATACTTAACCAACCTAACCCGTATGCAGGATAATATCCTTATTGATTTTATGCAATATCAAAGGCAAGAAGAGAATAAAATTAACTACGTAATCATGCCCTTCAACATGTAACCATGGATCTGGTTAGATCCCCAAAATATTTATATATTATGAATAATATAAAATAGAGGGCCTTTTAGCTAGAGATAAAACTTTACCCTAGGAATAGTGTTACGGAGAGAAATTCCTATGGCTTGGGGTACCACAACAGACAACTTAACTCCAGAAATCAATCCTTTCCTATATGCAAGAGAAACCAAACAACTAACACTAAAGGATCTCAATTCGTACCTTATTTCGGATGGTTGATGTAGATCCTCGTTGAGCTTTCCAAATTCAGCTTGAATTGATAAATTGCTTCCTCAACATTCAATAAACAAGACAAGCATACTATATATAATTGTGTTAGCTCTACTCTAGCATATATAATCAATAACATATAAGCATTTTAAATCATCCATGGATAAAATATTCATTCAAACACACATTATTGGATAGGAAAAGATATTTCTATTAATATAAAATCATAGATTACAATGAATACAACCTCTGTCGGCACGTCTGCGAATCGGAGAAACCGAGTCCCCCACTTAGGCCTCCACCACTTCAATCCTCCATCTCTCGATAGCAAGCTCACGAGAAAAAGGTAAGCTTGGGAAGAACAAAAAAGTGCTCCAAGGGACAAAGGGGATGTAGACTCAAGCACAAGTTCCGGCAACAATGGACTATAGTTCTCTTGCTCTCAATTCCTCATGCCTTCAATGTATCCAAAGGGTTCCTTATATAGCTCTTCAATGGGGTAATGAAAGGTTGAATCCGAGCGATCTCAAGGAATATGGAAGGCCAGGAGACAAGTGAGTCAGATCCATATCAAGGAAAACCCCAAAATAATTTGTCCTTTTGCACACATCTCGATGTACACGGTTTTAGGGGTCAAACCCGCATATATACGCGATAAAGGGTTTAAAAGTCGCATATGGAAATTTTTATATGTTTTTAGGGATGATCAAGGAAACATCAAAGGAACAAAAATGGTCCATGGGGTATAAGGAGTCTGCATAGGGACAGGGAAGGCCATAAAAGTGTGATTCACCATGTGTGGTAAAATCAACTATAACAAATAGTTTGCCACCGTCTTTTAATCAAACGTTATTACTAAAGTACTTCAGCAAATTATGTTGATTGGTAGTTAAGGGAAATAAACAGAGGGTAAGAGAATTTAATTTCTCAATTTAGAAGAAACAACCTCTCACTTCAACATTCATGTTCCTAAGCACACATTGGAGTCCATTCAACTCAGTTTCAACTGCTTCTGCATGACCTCCACCTTTGATTTCTATCAAAGAAGCCCATAAATTTCTCACTTTCACTTGGAAATCCTTTGGAAGTCTTGTTTTCACTATCAAGGATTTGGATTAACACCATTTCCTGCTGCCTTTGGGGGTGCCATTCATCTTATATGAGAAACCTTTTTGGGAAGAGTAGCTACTATTTTTGGAGGTGGGTGAGTAAATATGGTTGTGCTCACTTTAAAATGTTATAGCCACGCTTGGATTCACGCTAAAGTGAGTGACTGGGCAACTTTCAATAAATGCAATTTCTTTTAATTATTGAGTGTGATGACCTTCATGTATTTGACTAACCAACCAAATACTTTTCTTGATATGAAACACATTTACCAAATATATCTCCAATATTTGGCAGCTGAATAGTAACTGCCCAAGCTAAGCACTAATTTTCATTGCTTTCACCACAAGGTTCTCATCTTTCTCCATCAAATATTCCTGTAATTATTTAATTTGGCTGATTTTGAATTCTCTTGTTGACTAGACAATACACGAGTTTGTTTAAATTCCCTAAACATTATTGACACTAGCCTTTTCAAACAACTCAAGGATGTGATTAGTCTCTGGTATCTCATCCTTGTAGAAGGAGCAAGTCGACAAAGTCGACTTGAACGAAGGTCGACTTAGTCGATCAGCCTACTAAGTCGATGGGCTGACTAATTCAATGGGCCGACTAAGTTGATGGGCCAACTTAGTCGATTAGCTGACTAAGTCGATGGGCCGACTTAGTCGATCAGCCAACTAAGTCAGTCAACCGACTAACTACAAAGATTAGGTCGACTAACTAACAGTCGTGTCGGTTCACCGAACTGATAGGTAGTTATTTTGTAAATGTTTGTAAATTGTATATATTAGGCTGTTGAGCCAAATGAGAATTCAGTTCAGTTCTCTGCTTTGTATGGACTCACTATAATAATATAATCTGTTTCATCATATCTGTTCTTATCTCTTGTCTCTGTTTCTATTTATGTATGTTTTAATATGTATTATTGGTAAACTTATGTGATCTATGAGATTACAACATTGGTTCCATTGCTGGTAGTACATGTCTAAAATATATGCTCACATATGATACCAGAGCAAGAGATTAAGGACTGGTGGGAGTGTAAAATTGCCAACTATTTGCAAAATTATGCACGTAGGAACAGATTAATAGTCACTGAAGCCAAAGCAAAATTTTTCACAGAGACACATGAAAAGTTTGTCGAATTAGTGCCTCAGCTCTTGAAGAAACTTCTGGATGAGAAAGGCAGACACGACTAAAGAAGAACAGTTGCTCCAAAAACTGATTCGAGGAGGTCGCACAAATCTGTCGGAGTGGTTCGAGAAAATCGTTGACGACTTCTGTGAGGAACAAGCAACCGAAGATAGAACTTCCGTGGAAACTGTCAAAAATAAATTTTACACAAAATACACCGAATAATTTTTGTGTTCCCTACTGACCTTGCTGTTCAAATTTTTGATTGAAAAAGGAGTAGCACATATTGTCGAACCTCGTCCATCACTTCTCGAACAGCCAACAAACACTAACTGGGCAGACAAACAGAAGAAGTGGGAGAAATTCATTGCGGAAAGGGAGTGGGAATACTTCTTGAGCAAAAAGAACGAACTATTCGGGCTTTCTAAAAGCGTCGGGTAGGCTATGGGGGGGTAGTTGGTCAGGTGTCGAAGGTAGAGCAGAGTGGATCCTAGTCGACTAAAACTCCAATATTTGTCACCAGTAATGAAAAGTCGGCAGAAGAATACCCTAAGGGAATAGTGTTGTATGAAAGTATGTCAGACACTCAGAAAGTCGAAAGGGATGAAAGACAGCAGAGAAGGGAAGCAAGACGCGAAAGAGCCACAGAGCTGCATAGAAGACAAAACCCTAGGGTGAATGACCATGAAGAGAATCCGCCAGAGTCAGGTCATGACTGATAGGAAGAAGGCGTAGAGAAAGAGGTGTCCCCTAAGGAGGAAGAAGTGTGGATAGAGCAGCTAGAATCTCTCCAAATAACTACTCCCGACGATGGCATAACCCTTTCCCCAATAAATCCACGTACTAGAATACAGACTATTGTCAAAGATGACCTCCGACTAGGAGCTGGTGACTACAGTATATGGAGCCAACTAGGCGACGAAACATACAAGGGTCGACACCTTATTATACATCGACCGATCGAAGGGAACTGGGTGACCTTCCAAGAGGCACCTTCCCTTCGAAGTATCCACTTGCTCTTACCGACACATGAAGGAGCGTCGCCCCCCGCCAAGTACAACTTTAGAAGAAATCAAAGAATCCGACCTGCGCACACACAGTTGTAGTGGACCGTCGACAACAGAAGTCAACATCAACCGACTGCAAGTCGAAGAAGACTCGACCACGGACGAGAGCACAAGTTCTGTTGATCAAAGTTCCGCAGGCCCGACTATATCAATAACCCCACCACTTTTACCACCACCCCCACCTCCACCTCCGCCAATGTCTGAGAGTAGTGAAAGTGACTCAGACATGGGTCACAGATCTGCTCACATTCCTCTTTATGAGGGCGAAGAAGACCCCAGACGACATTGGTTTGTCTGTGAGTCGACCTGGGAAGCCAACCAGGTTACGGATGAAGACCGAAAAATGGCACAGTTCGTAGGAGCATTACGGAAAAGAGCCTTGACATGGTACATGACATTTTCTGAATGACAACCCAGAGCAACAAAAGATGAGATTAAGGCATAGTTCTTGTCATTCTTCAAAACCCCAGATGCTAAGCACCTGGCTGCGAAGAAGCTCAAAACTACTTCACAAAAGCCAGGAGAAACCGTTCGTGACTATGAAAAGCGGTGGAAAGATTTACTGAGCCAATTGGATTATGTTATTGATGAACAACTACTAATTCAATGGTTTCTTGCAGGACTATCGCCCAAAGTACGTTGACATATTAGTCTGGAGACGTTCAAAACGTATGAATATGCGCTAACAAAAGCTCTTCAGGTTGAAATGGACGAAGACATACCCGCATACCCTACGGACCACAGACTGGAACAACAACTAGAGAATGTACAGAAGTCTTTGAAGGAGCTCACCCTCAAAAATCAGGAGATCTGGTGCACTAAATGCTCAACCAACGGCCACTCAAAAGATAATTGTCAACAAGAATACAGTCGACAAGACGCCCGCTTCATACAAACCAAGTCATTTTGCGACATCTGCCAGGACCACAGAGACCACTCTACAACAGATTGCTCGTTTAACATGAAAAACGACAAGGCTTCCTGGTGCGCCATCTGTGAGACCAAAAGTCACAATACTGCCGAATTTCAGTTAAACCTAAAGAACCGACAGAAATATCATGCAGTATACCAAATAAATGCAGTGGTGCAAAATCAAGAGCAAACCAATCCACCAAATGAACAGAACGGACAAAGATACGACAGCCGACGATATGAGCGCCGGTACGACAATCGACGACAAGGATATGGAGGCAGAGGTCCATTCATTGGGAATCATGACATACGACCATGTCAACCCACCCACTGCTTCATATGTCACAAATAAGGTCACCGATACGCCGAATGTCCATACAAGGACAGGACTGATCTTAAATTCTGTAACCACTATGGAGTAGGCGATCACTCACTTGAGGATTGTCCTACTATGTTAGAAAAAATTAATAACAAGAAAAATGTTAATGTCTTGTCTTGTGTCCAAAATCATGATGTATTAACTACTAAAAATATGCATATTGTCACTCGACAAGGCACAAAAACAGGCCCTGATAACCCTCAAATTAGTAAGATTAAAAACACAAATGGTTATCCTGACCCTACAAAGGAGAAACAAACATATCAAGAAGCCACACACATATTCCACGACATTGCACGACAAGAAGACATCGTTAACAGTCGACCCGACACAATACATCAAATAATCCAACTGGTTCAAATCGACACATCAATCTCTCAGTTTATAGACTTATTGCATGAAATAAAAAGCGCCAACTCTGAAAAACAAACCAAAAATATATGCAGCCTGAACCAAAAAGACAAAAGCGATGCCGACCCACTTGTCGACCTGGAAATCAAAGGTCACCACGTCCGACAAGTAGTAATCGACTTCGGGTCCCAAGTAAATATCATGACTTGGGATACATGGGAAAATATGGGGAGACCTCGACTCTACGAGTCAGGTATCTACCTAAAACTTGCTGACCAAGGTCTCATTGAACCTATTGGGGTTTGGAAAAATGTCGAAACGACCATCAAAGGAATCTCGACTAAGGTTGATTTTGAAATTATTGACCCAAAAGAAGGATCTAGCTCCTTCCCAGCCCTAGTCGGTCGACCTTGGGGTAGACAAATGAAAGCATCCATATCCCTCGAAAAGGAACGAATCAAACTAAAATGGAATGGTCAAAAGGTCATTGTACCCACTCATCCCTCCCAAGGACAACCTTGGGTTGAGCCGATTGATGAGGAGGTCAATGTTAGACAACTTTACAAGATCCACAATAATACAGACTATACAGAACCAAACATCCATGGGGAACTGCACTTAGGTGACCAAGACTCAATTGGGTATAACTCAGATGCTGAATTGTATGACTGGGAGATAGAAAATTATGAAACACAAGCAAGAGGGTGCTGGAATACACAACAAGTACACAAAAAACCCACCCGACAGTGCTTCATAGTATCTATTATCCCTAAAATCTTTGAAAAGAAAGTCAGGGAATGTCCTACCCTACAACCAACCAACTTAAACGCTACACAATTAACCGGGTATAAGGAAAGGGAATCCCCAGTCTTACACATCGAACAAGTCTCTAAAAATATTGGAGAACATGGTCGACTTCAAAGCTTAGTTGAAACATTCACAGGTCAAGAAGCTATATGGTGGCATACCAATCAGACAAAACTACAGACTTGGACAACTGCTTCGACTTACTTTGTCGAGCGGTTTGGTGGCAATAAGCTAACCCAACAAGTCCAAATCCCTATCTTTACCCAAGGTCAAAACCTAGAAGAACATATCAAAACTTGTGAAAAGGAGTGGAGACGACTTGGACATAAGGATGAAAGAGCCTGGCCACATTTGTTCCCTTCAACCCTAGTCGACTTACCGAGTAAATGGTATAAGATGGAGGAAGCTAGAGGAGAAACCTTCTTCTGGCATGAGCTAAGGGAAATTTTTATTAAAGACTTCAACTTCATACCTCAAAATGAACAATTGACCGAGCCAGCACAACAAATCAAACACTTTCTCCAACCGACCGAAAAACAACCCTACCAAGACCATCGACAGATCAAGGACTGTAACAATATACACACCGAGTCAAAAATCAAGTCGACCCGTTTACAATTAGAAAATGAACACACCATAGGCAAAATATTTAGGTGGAAAGCCAACCATATTGAAACAACAAAACCTATCCACTCAATCCTAAAATTCAAGACCATCGACAAACCAGATCTTGACAGAATGACTGCAGCCGACTTCCCTGCCACATTCTCACAGTTCACAGAAGGAAGTCGGCCAATCAATGAAGCTAAAGCACCAGAGTGGCTAGATGCCAAGGTGAAAACTAAAGAGGTCGAAATCTCCAACAATGACCGACCAAAATTAGCGAAAATTGGTGACTACTGGAACAAACAACAGACCACTGAAATAGTGAACTTACTTAGAGAATTCCAGGATGTATTTTCCAGAGACTATAAAGACCTAAAAGGTCTAGTACAAGAAATGGGTGAAATGAAAATAGATACTGAACCTGATGTCCGACCTGTTAAGAAAAGACCTTATAAACTAGCTCACAAATACAAGGAAATAGTTAAAAAGGAAATTGACAACATGTTAGCAGCAGGGATCATTTACCCTATCGACCAGTCGGAATGGGAAAGTCCCATGGTTGTTCAGCCCAAGAAACATGACCCGACCAGGTTAAGAATATGTGTCGACTTTTGGGAACTCAACAAAGTCACACTCATAGATCCATTCCCCACCCCCTATGCTCATGAAATATTGAATGAAGTGGCAGGACATGAATGTTATTCATTTACAGATGGATTCTCAGGCTATAACCAAGTACTAATAGCCAAAGAAGACCAGAAGAAGACAACATTTGTGTGTGAATTTGGGTCCTTTGGTTACAGAGTTATGCCTTTTGGGATAAAGAATCCACCTGCAGTGTTTTCCCGCATTGTTGTCAAGACTTTTCAAGAATACATATACAAGACCATGGTAGTATATTTCGACGACTGGACAATATACTCCACCTTAAAAGATCACTGCACATGGCTCCGACTTATGCTGGAAAGATGTCGACAGATTCAACTTTCCCTGAATATTAAGAAATATATCTTTATGAATCCCATAGGCATACTCTTAGGACATATTGTCTGTAAAGAAGGCATCAAGGTCGACTTTGCCAAGATTAAGATTATCCTCGACCTGAAACCCCCAATAAACCCCAAATAAGTTAGGGTGTTACTTGGCCATACAGGTTACTATAGGAAATTCATAAGACATTATTCAGACATGACCTACCCTTTATAAGAACTACTAAAGGAAGACCAAGAGTTTCAGTGGACAGAGGAATGCCAAATCTCCTTTGACAAACTAAAAAGAAAACTGGTTGAAGCCCCCATACTAAAATTTCCAAACTGGTCGACCAAATTCCATGTGCATATCGATGCCTCAGGAATAGCAATCAGAGCAATCCTGACTCAACCAGGGGATGATGGGATGGATTACCCTATAGTTTACAGCAGTCAAAAATTAAATAAGGCTGAAAGAAACTATTTGACCACCGAAAGAGAAGCCCTAGGTATGGTATTTGCCCTCCAAAAGTATCGACATTACCTTTTAGCCAACCCCTTCACATTTTATACCAACCATCAAGCCTTGAAATAACTTGTCAATAAACCACTTCATCATGGGCAAATTTGTCGATGGTTACTTCATTTTCAAGAGTTTGAATTTGAAGTCATTGTCCGACCAGGGAAGTTAAATGTCGGGCCCGACCATCTATCCCGTATAGACACAGGTGAGGAACTGACCGGGGTCAATGATGACTTACTGGATGCACATTTATTTTGCATAGAAGTAGTTCCAGAAGAACTTGAATATATAGCTCATTTCTTAGAGACAGGTTAGGCACCAAAAGGAATGAACACCAAGAAAAAACAAATCCTAGCTATGAAGGCTGCACCCTACTGCCTCATTAATGGATTTTTATACAAAATGGGGTTAGACAACATTCTCAAAAGGTGTGTACTCGACCATGAGTGGGACCAAATCATGCATGAAGCACACTATGGACCTGCAGGAGGACATTTCCAAGCAGACACAACTGCAAAGAAAATCCAACAGTCAGGATTATGGTGGCCGACACTCCACAGAGATTGCAAAAATTATGTTAGTCGATGTGACAGATGTCAACGACTTGGTCGACTGCTGCCGACCACAGAAATTCCCTTGATATCTATAAAACCTAGTCTCACATTCAATATCTGGGCTATATACTTCATAGGACCATTTCCTATTCCATCCAAAAGATCAGGTGCAAGATATATTATCAATGCAGTAGAATATGTTACCAAATGGGCTGAAGCTGAACGTGTCGATACATGTTCGAGTGAGGTAGCCTCTAAGTTTATCTACGAAAACATCATTACTATATTTGGATGCCCACTGACATTGATTAGTGACCAGGGAACACACTTTATCAACAAAAATATCAAAAACTTGACCGACCAGTTTCACATCGACCACCGACGTAGTACAACATATCACCCATAGTCGAACGACCTGATTGAAGCTTTCAATAAAACATTAACAAAAGGGTTAACCAAAATATGAAATACCAACAAGGACAACTGGGATGAGAAAATCCCTGTAGTTTTATGGGCATACAGAACAACCTATAAATGGTCGACCGACCAAACCCCCTTTCGACTAGTCTGCGGACAAGAAGCAGTCGTCCCCCTACATTTTCGACAGCAGACACCTATTGTAGCCCAACTACTACATGTCGATGTCAAACATGCCAGAAAGGATCGACTATTTCAACTTAGTAAGCTATAAGAACACAGACTAATGGCTATACGACACCAAGAGATTCAGAAGCAACAACAGAAAGCATGGCACGACCGTAACATCAAAAACAAATACCTGTCGGTCGGTGACCTTGCCTTACTTTATAATAGTCGAGTCAAAGGAAAACCCAAGAAACTACACACATAATGGATGGGACCTTACATTGTCGAGGAAATACACCCCAATGGCTCGGTCCGACTAAAGACATTACAGGGCCTAGTATTCTGGAAACTCGTTAATGGAGATAGACTTAAACGTTACAAAAACTGGAAAAAAAAACGACCTTAACCGACGACGAAAACCCATAAAAAGCTAAAAATTCTAAAAACAAAGTAATACAACCACCACAACAAAACATGATAGCCACTCACTACTCCAACAACCGACATCATCATCTTCGACCATCCTCATCAACGAGTCCGGTCGACCATTCTTAGCACCGACACCGACCGACGACCTCAACAGTCCCATCACGCATTGATGGCCTCGAGTGCCGAAACAAATACACCATTAAGCCACACTTGAGTATTGCACCTAGATTGTCAAGTCCGCCATTAATACCTCCATTCCTAGACACAACCCCACCCTTGCCTATAAATAATAGACTGTTGAAGGTTCATTCACCACACCCCTTACACACAGAGCATTCACACCCTCAGTCGACCAAAATCCATGAACCTTGTAAAAACTTCGACCAATCCGACAAAATGGCCCCCAAACTAACCCGAGCAGCGACCAAGGCAAAAGAGCTCCAAGCTGAGGACACACCCTTGGTCCGCAGGTTGAAAAACATCAAGAACGCCAAAGTACAGGAGGGCCAATGGCAGAAAATCTGGACTGAGATCCAAGAATGGGCCTTCGTTGACAAGAGAATGACCCAAGCGGCTGAAAAAATCTGAAAGAGCACCATTTTTAACTATCCCAACGCACCCCTGATGGCCAGCTTCGGTGGAACAAAAGAAGTGGCTGTAAAATTCATTAGCAGTCGATACCACAACGGTCGGTTCTACTTCGACGAAGCCGATAGACATTACTGGGGATGTCATCTCCAAAATTACTGGTCTGTCTAACCAAGGAAACCATGTACCAATCAGAATTAAGGAAGGATTGGTCGAAGAACTTACTGGCTCGCCATTCGGGAAAAACTCCAAAGGGTTGATGATCGGGAAAATCACAACTCGTACGCCACAGATAGTGGCCAAAATAATCGCCATAACACTTACATTAGCAGGTCGAGGCAGCGAACTCAAGCTGGAGATGCTGGAGGTAGTCGACACAATTTCCACCGAAGGTCGCATCTACAGATGGGGAGACTATGTCACCGACATGGTCAAAACCGTCTGTGAGCGATGCCAAGAGACGGGAGGAATCATCAAGTTCCCCTCCCTCATCCTTTGGATCGTGATGTATCATATCTTCCTAGAAGGAAGTCCAGTCTTCCGGGAACCGAAAAAGTTTGACATGAACAGGTTTAAACCCTTCTCCCAGAAAGGCACTCCACATGAGCTAGCACAGGGGAAAGTTTTCCTAGAAAATTGGTTCCAACAGTTAAAGGTTCGCACGACTAGGTGGAGGGTGCCTCAAAACATCCGACGAAACCTACCTGAAAACTCTCACATCCAGCTAGAGATCGACCATACGTCGGTCTGGTATATGCAGGGTCAGGATCCTAAGGCCCAAGCTCTCGATTACTATCCGTCCGTTCACCAGATCTTCCGGGAGTTGACCCGACAGGTACAGAAAAAAATACCAGTGCCCAAGGCAGCCAAACAAGTCGACTTTTCAGTACAGGAGCCACTTACCGACCAGGAAAAAGAGGAAGACTACGAGATCAACCTCTACATAAGCACATTTGTGTCAGAGGACATTCCAGTCGAGCCCACTGGTCGGGTACACATAACCATCAAGCCTCCGACCGAATAGCGAGTCGAACCCCAGTCGATGGAACCACAACCATAGCAGCAAACAACTCCCCTGGCCCCAGCAAGTGTCGCCCCAACACCAGTACCGATGGGTGAAGTTGAGCCCGCCAACCCCAAGTATGCTCTATCAAAAGACATCATCAAGAAATTGGCCAAGGAGATAGCTGCCGCTAGAAAGAAAATCAAAGCCCAAAAAGTAAAACAAGGAAAAGGTAAACGCAAGCTTGTCATTGCTGAGTCGTCTGATGATGAAGAGGAGCTACTAGCTGCGATCGTCGACATTGTAGAGGATTCCACTGCAAACAAAGTACCAGTTGAAACTCAGTTTCAATGATTTCTCGAAGCAGGAGCACCGGAAGGTCGACCAAAGAAGGCCAAAACAACGACGATACATGAAGACGTTGTCGACCTTGTGTCGACCCCCCCACCCCCATCATCGACACCCGTAGTTGAAGAGCAAGAACTGGCACAGCAGTCGGGACATAAGGTCAGCCCCCTCGATTTATACAAAAGCAATATACCGGAGTCGGTGAAAGAGAAGTTCGACAAATATACTGAGCTCAAAAATTTCTTTGAAACGCTACCAGAGCTGTTTCATTCAGCTCAGAAAATTCATACACAGGCCCCTCTCTATACAGGCAACAGGCTCTTTGCACACCTCACGTCGACCTTCACTTGATCCGACCAAGAAGGTGACATAATCGGCCATGTGTAGTCTACCATTGAACACGTTGATCCCCCAACCGACCTACCCACCACCAACTCGCTGGAGATAGATCCACTGTCCGACGTAAGTTTACAACCCACTTCTGACAAACCCATTACCCCCGACCATTCCCCCACTCCATCACCTCCGCCTCCATCATCCCCACCACCTCCGCCACCCCCTGATTCACAACCAGACCCATCACAACCAGCTACCTCCTCACAACAGGAAGCAATCATACCACCTCCCCCATCAGAAAAACCATCGACTTCCATTCCGCAACCCACAAGCCCCCCCTCAACTATTGCAGGTACCCAGGACAAGGAGACAGATAAACCAAAGAAGAAGAAAGAGCATCATCCAAAAATGTCCAGCCTACAGATCAGCTTAAGGGATGCAAGCTCTTTGATTGACACAGAGGTCGGCCAACTCCTAAAAACCTTGGCCAAAGAAGCAAAAACAAGGACGGTTCGAAGAGCTAAAGTGCTCATAGACAAAAATGCAGAATAGGTCGAGTTTCTCGGCAAATGCAGGGCTCTAGCTCAGGCTGTGATACTAGGCCCTATAGAAGTCGACACAGATCGACCGCTTGAACGCGCATATCAGCTTTTCGAGAGCATGGTATTGACCATCCAGGCCCATCTACATGAGACTAAGGAAGAACAAAAGGAGGAGACTGCCCGACTGCTACTAGCACAACACACTGCCTTCTCAGAGGCATACAAAGTGCTACAGGACCACATGGAGGAATCCATCGTCACAGAAGAAGTCTTACGAGACTGGACTACCCACTATGGGCAGGTCTATCAACAGATGCGACATACTCATCAAGGCATTCAAGCTTTGGAGGGCAGGAAGACGATAGAGGCAACACTCAGGCAGACAATCGACGAACAGATAGTGCTCGAGACCAACAAACTGCAGAAGCTGGAACTGGAAGCACATCATTGGGTGCAACAGGCTCTTCCAAACTTAGAAAAATTCGACATCATCTGCCCCCAGATGAAACAGCTCATCGACGCAGCCGAAGAGCAAAACCAGTCCCTGGGCCCCAACATGGAAAAAATCGCGGAAGTCCCCATTTCCGAAAAGATGTCAATCTTATCAAGCTTAACTACATTAACGATAGACATCCAGAAAGCTTTGCAGATTTGGACGGATTTTCAGCATCACCTTGCCATCATAGCTCCGGCCATTGTCGAGATCTACGTCCGGAAGAGACTGACCATCCGTTTACACAGTCCACAACAATAACAATTTTGCAGAGTCCATCAAAACATCGATTTTTTTGCCTCCCTGTTTCTTCGGGACGAAGAAACATTTTGTTCGTGGGGGAGATGTAGAAGGATCAATTCGACAAAGTCGACTTGAACGAAGGCCAACTTAGTCGATCAGCCGACTAAGTCGATGGGCCAACTTAGTCGATCAGCTGACTAAGTCGGTTGGCCAACTAACTACAAAGATTAGGTCGGCTAACTAACAGTCATGTCGGTTCACCGAACCGACAGGTAGTTATTTTGTAACTGTTTGTAAATTGTATATATTAGGCTGTTGAGCCAAACGAGAAATCAGTTCAGTTCTCTGCTTTGTATGGACTCACTAAAATAATATAATCTGTTTCATCATATCTGTTCTTATCTCTTGTCTCTGTTTCTATTTATGTATGTTTTAGTATGTATTATTGGTAACCTTATGTGATCTGTGAGATTACAACAATCCTTCATTTTTAAGTGGCAGTTGTTTCAGTTCATTTTAACCACATTTGTTAAGGATTGAAATAACTCCATTTCTCAAAATTGTAATTCAACATTTTCTATGCTTAATAAATCTTAGGATCACATAGTACCGTGCAAAGAGTAAAATGTTAATGACTCATAAATGTTGAAAACATTCCTTGAGATCACTTGAGATTAACACATTGTGGTGAAACATTACATTAGAGAGAATTTGAGGTCAAAAATGGGCCTCAAAAGGACCAAAATGTACTATAAAATTCAACCAATTACATTCTAGTAGATGACATCATCCCCCATGGTTGAGGTGGCATTGCATGAGTTAAGAATGCTTATTTGTCACATTTTCTATGGTGGATGAAAATCCATAGTTAACCAAGGTAGTGGTACAAGTACTTTTAAGTCATAAAGTGAAGTACTCACAATAAAAGTCATTTCACACTTTCTAATAAAATAATATTATTGTTATTTTCAAGTAAAGTACTCACAATTCACTTTATCATAAAATAATATTATTGTCATTCAAATAAAGTACTTATAATTCATAAAAATGTCTTTTCACATTTTTTTATAAAATAATATATTGTCATTTTCATGTTTTTTTAAATTTAAATTATATAATGACTCAATTGTATTTAATATCATAATGTCAAGCTAATATATATATATATATATATATATATATATAATCTTGTACTATTAAAATAAATTAAATTCATGAATGATATTGATATGAAAAAAATATGTTAGTTATGCATATAAATTAAATTAATTTTTGTTTAATTTTATTTACAAGTTCAAGACAATTAAATGTTAAAGGACAATAAATTTTTGGGAATTTATAATGAATCTTAGTCACATCATTCTAGAGTTATTTTATTAATTTTATTTATAGTCAATTTAGAAAAGTAACTCAACCATGATTATTTATATTGTGCATAAAAAGTAGTGTAGGAGGTGAGTTGTCATATATACCTACCCCATAAAACCCCTAGCTCATAATATTTTAATATATCTTATATTTTTGTAGTACATCTCTTAGGAGGCCCATTTTTGACCTCAAATTCTCTCTAATGATCCTTCAAACATTATTGTAATAAGAACAAATATCAAATCAATTCCAATCTTGTATCATCAGCAAGTGTCAAAATTTTCTGAGTGTCAAGTGATGATATAAATTTTCTGACTGTCAAAATCATACACAACAATCATTTCCAGCTTTGTACAAATCCTATTTTTGCTTGAAAATAAAGGTATTTCTGAACTGAGTTTTCTTACAATCATTTTTCCAAGCTTTAGCATCATTATATAGTGTGTTGATGACTTAGAATTACACCAGCACCCTCTTATTGCAATATGGTGTAAACAATGGCTATTTTGCTTGAATATCATTGTATTCTCATTTAAGGATGTGTCTTCATGTCCTCTTATCATGGGTCTCTTAATGGAGTATGATTAAATATCAAACCTTAAACAAACATAATGGTTTCTAGGGAACAGTGATTTTTGCAATCCCGTTAAGCCAATTTATTTAGTTTTGTTCAAAATTCCTAGAAAAGGTTTATGGATTTCATAACCTGCTTGATCATATATTATGAACTTATACCATCTATCATCCTTTACCAAAGTTGTGTATTGATCATTTTTATCATTATAGAGGACTCTATAAGTTAGGTTTCCAAATTCTTAAATGGTGCTAGCTCAATGGAAGAGTGCCTGCCTTACAAGCAGGAGGTTGGTGGTTCGATTCCTCCATGCCCTAATTATATTATAATATCAATTAAAAACAACTAAATTAGTAACAAAAAATAAGAGATAAGTGACCAACCAACGAGAGATAAGTGACCAAACAAAATGACCAAAATTCGTATATAAAATTACTAAAAACAACTAAATTGTTGACCAAAATATGAGAGATGCAAAATTAGGCATTAAAAAGGATGTAACACGTGGCGCTAATGATGAATCCAAACATGGCATTGATATGGTATCAAAATAAGACGCGGAACTAGACATTAAAAATGATGCAATACGTGGCGCTAATGATGAATCCAAACATGGCATTGATATGGTAGCAAAATAAGACATTACTTTGGATGCAAAACATGGTGCAACAATAGAAGAAATATTTGGTGTCATTTTGGTAGCAAAACACGATGCAAAAAAGGAAGCCAAAATTGGTGCAAATTTGGAAGTGGAAATTGGCACATATTTGGAAGTAAAACATGGTGCAAAATGAGATGCTAAAGTGGTAGAAAAAATGGAAGCAATATTGGATGCTAATTTGGATGCTAACATGGTGCTATTAAGGATGCAAATATGGCGCTAACGGGGATGTCATTTAAGAATAAAAAGCAGACACTCGCTAGGAAGCAAAATATGACATTATTTAGGAAGCAAACCTTGACATTGTTTAGGAAGCAAAGTTGGACGCTGTTCTGGAAGCAAAAAAATAGACGCTATTTTGGATGTCATAAAGGATGCTATCTAGGAAGCAAAAAAGACGTTTTTTGAGACGCTTTAAGTTTTTTCCATGACGCGTCCCATTTAGCATCTAGTTTGACCAATCAATGTAAAAAAAAATACACTAAAAATGGACACTAAATGGGACGCTAATTCCAGTATTTGTTGTAGTCGTTTCATTTGTAATTCATTTGGTTCTTTGTTTAGTTTTAGAGGGAGGTTTCATGCTCTAGATGCGAGCTACACATACCATGGTGAGATTAGAGTGCTATCCATGGAAACATTGATAGGTATGCCAATGCTCAGTATGGTTTCACTCTTTAACCTTTGTTTGGGTTTTACATTTTGCTGCATACTTCTCATATCGTTTTCACGAGGGCCTCCTAGAGTGCTCTGTTGGATGGGAAAAGAACTCGTTTGACTTGCAACCTCTCGGGTAATCCCACATAGAGAAAGGAATGTACCCAATGTTTAAAATGATATGCTTCTACAAGGTTTCGATCGTGGGCCTAGGAAATGTTGGTTGCAGTGCTTAAGTTATTCGATGTAGGTTTGGGTTTGGGGTTCTTCCAGTTCATTTGGGAATTTTGATGTGACTCTGTAAACCTTACTTGTATGGATATGTAATGTATAAATGGGATGGTAAAGTTTTGGTTAAATAGATACTTGACTCTACATTTTGGTTTACCATTAGCTTTGTAATGGGTTTTGGGTTTAAATATATTTTACTGTGTTTCTTTGTTTACAATGGCTCTGTAAGTTTCAATGGATGTGTTTATAACATGCTATCAATTCCATTGTGTTGCAATGGCACTATGATGCCGATATTTCACTATCGTTGAATTTGTATTTTATCGGGGTTGTTTAAACCTTGTTGCGATTCGTATGAATGATTTGTCATTTTTATGGTTTAGCTTTGTTAATGGGTTTGTTTGATTGTAATTTAAATTATTTGTGTGTAAAGATTCCAAAGGGAATAGCTCTTAAATTTGTAAGATATTTGGTTTTATTTCGTGGAAGAATATCTTGTCTATATGCTAGATATGATGAATTGTTTGTTTTACGAGCAGTCGTAATGGCTTGGACCAAGCGATGCGTAAATAACACAGTCTGTGTAATGTGTTTACAATTTAACTTTTAAATGTACATGTTTAAGTGTTAAATTTGTTTGCAGGAATCGATACTGGGTTGTATGATTCAGTGTTTATTTGTTTCCCTATGCTTTAATGCTCCTAGGTGAGATCTACAAGATTTGAAAGTGGTTCGATTGCTTGGATGGGATTTAAATGTTAATGTTGTAGTTTTGTAAATATGAAAATATTTAAGATGGGGTTTTTCAGTTTCAATGTTGGGTCACGTGGGTGATTGACTGTGATATTTGTTTTAACCTTTGGTTGGTTAATATGTTTATGTGGAAACTATTTTGTTATTCTTTAATCGTTCAACGTGAAGTGTATGAGATTGGACCTCGGTTCATGGTTCTGTTTATTGCCGCGATTATTTAAACTAGTTGTGTCGATAGATTTGGTTTTGGAAAAGAAAGGAATGATGTTAATCCTTAACAGGATCCGATTACTGGCAGATGTATAATGTTTATAATTTTTTCTTGTAAATAGTATAACCATTTATTCATTTTCAATTTGTGTGGGATCTTTTCCTGTGCTGTGACCTAGGATGTAACTTAGGATATAGTTTAAGTTTGACTAGAAGCTAGGGTTTGAATCTAGGTTACAAATTATAACATAAGCTTCTGAACTAATTAAATATAAGTAAACTAGCTGTCTAGCCCTAGAATTCTATCTAAGAATTTAAATGTTGAGTTTCACTTTAAACGATAAAACATCTTGAAGCATATTAACAACTAGAAACTAAAAATTGCAGATATTTAATCCAGAGCTTAAATATTATAAGTATAATTTGTAAATAGAATTAATATACTGGGAGATGTAGAAACCTCATACCTACAACTATTCATCTTGTTTTAATGGATATAAAACCTGCACACTAAAACAAACAGAATTAATAAACCTTAGTTACTTCTAACCTTAGATCTGTTAAGTAGATAACCTTGGAACTACCACGTTCCTCCCAACCATGACCCGAAACCATTCCTGGTTCTAATTTGAATCGCCCCGAGTTGGATCCAGCATGCAAGTGATCTAAACTCCTAAGGGTGAGGCTTCTCTTATTTGAAATATCAGGATCTATATAAGAATTTTTTATTTTGGAATTGCTCTCCAAAAATATTTTTGGAATAATGATAAGATCCATAAGCCTTCTCTTGCTTGGGTCTTTATAGACAATATTTAGGAAAGGGCAATTGCTTTTAAAACTTCAATTAGATCAAGAATCTATTATTTTCTTGAAAAATAATCTTTAATTAATTTATGTGGATTTAATAATTATTCTTTTTAACTTAGGAACTTTTTACTAGTTCCTAGTTTGACTTTTAGGATTGAATATTTATTTAATCATTTTAGTAAATAATAAATACATAAACTCTTTATTTATTATTTTTAGTTATCTTTATTTCCTTATATATATATATATATATATATATTTACAATTATTCTTTTATTCATAATATATATAAACTATATATATTATCTTTAATATTTATTTATGCATAATATATCATAATATCATTTATTTGATGCTTCTCTTAGCTTATACTTACTTCATCTATCAAGGCCTCAGGCAGGGTTGGTCAACTAATTTAGGCAGCTCTAGATCCTCATTGCATGTTGGATTACCTCGTATATTGTCGTAGTTCTTCCAGTACTTGATGAGAAGTAGATTTAAAATTTCATTTAATCAACTCAAAATAAGTAAGATAAGGGTCGGTGCTTTTCAGAGTCGTTCTCACTCAATACAATTAATTCCGGTAATTCCTAACGCTATTCAAAGCCCAAGATCAATGCTAGATAACTAGAAGTTACACTTAGTGCAACTCTAGAGCCTCTTGCTCAACACCAATGCTAGGATGAACTTGTATAATACACCTAGGGATACAATGTCCAAGGATATGATGCTCCATATCTTTTTCTCAACATCAATTAGGAATGCTCCAGGGCTTATGCCCAACACTTCCAATATTACAATTCATGTTCTCCAGAGCTTATGCTCAACACAAAATCTTATAACTCATGTGCTCCAGAGATTACATTCAACACAAGATTTCATAACTCATGTGTTCCAGAGCTTTCACTCAACACAAAATCTCATCACTCATGTGCTTCAGGGTTTCTGCCGAACACATTATAGAACTCAATCATGCATTTAGTCTTCTGCATATTTTATCACAATAATCATCTGAGTATATGCATTAAGGTAAATCACATAATAAATCCAGTACATTGTAATATGATAATAATCTTTCTCCATCAAGGTCCATGCCCAACATATAGAATCACATACATGATAATAAAATACATGCATCACCCAATATATCTAACTAATCAACATAACTCATGTGCAATGGGGCCTTACACCCAATATACAAACATAAACATCAAATTAACTCATGTGTAGTGGGACTCATTCCCATTATAGTTAAGGTAAAAATTCAGGATATTAAAAACCCACAGAGACACTTGCACTTGAACCAATAAGGCCAAGAAGGAAAGGCATAAACAACTCGCACAAAAAATTCAAACCTATCCCACTCAATAAGAACTTGTACAACAAGCATAAATGAAATGCACTCGATAACATAACAACATGAGCCAAGGAAGTAACCCTATAGGTGTAAAAGAAGCCAAAATATTCAACACAGGGGAAACCCTAGAAAATTGGATGACTTCTACAGGAACCTGCGACTGTTATAACAACAGCCTGCAGATGAATCACGTTTGTCAACACAACAACCCATGAATACAACCTGAAATTCGCGACAGTGTACACAACAAACCGTGAATGCTACTAAAATTTTTCAAAAGAAAAATTTAGCAAAACAAGGATCCTAGAGAAAAAACAAGACGGACTGAAACAAGATATAAGAAGATCACTATAGAATCAAGAAGAGAGAAAACGGGACATGAAATTCTATTGGAAGAGACCCACAACAAGCCAGAATCCCCAGTATGGTCGCTAGTTCTATTGTTCAGGGATTCTAGACACAGGGTCCTAGGGTCACCAAGTTACCAAGTTTTGACTTGCTTACATACAACCTTACAAAAACATTTATGAGAAAAACAGGACAAAAAGAACATGTACCTTACTATCAAAGGATGATCCAAGATTTAGAATTTTCTCCAAATGCTCCAGAAGCTCCAGGTCTTCAACACTTTCAAAAGAGATTGATAACTTTCCACAGAGATATTAGTTGTTATATAAGGAAAAATGAAAGATCATAATTGCATACAAAGATAAATAACAATATGTTTCATAGTTCATAACAACAATAACATTAATACACAAAGTATGGAAGAAAATCACTCTTTATTCATAAGTAGCAGTGAATGTTACAAACCTGTCTGAGACAAGCCTCTCTGCTGACCAGGAACTGAGTTCTCTTGCTCCTTTATCCAATGTATTCCTCCAGCATAACCTTTCTCTTCTAAATTTCTTCCCATATCCTCTACCCCTTCCCTCTATTTATACTTGTTGATGAGGAGGACTTACGAGGCCTAGGTTGGTTAGGGAGGTTGGGGAAGTTATGATTTCGAACACAAATGTCCCTGAATAATTATGTTTTATTTAATATTTTAAATTTTGTCTTAAGGTATTCGTGGGTGTATATATAGGAATCTCATGAATGAATCACAACTCTTATAAAGGAAACCCGCGAATACAACATTTGATCATCCATTCGTGGGTTGCATATGGCGCTACCTGTGAATGATTCACGACTTGCAATGAGAGAAGTCATGAATGCAAGACAAACTCCTATAAAAACATGGGAAAGAATGAAGGAAGTAATGTGTATTAAGTCTTCTATTCATCTATAGTTTTCAGGCTACTTCAATCCATCATATAATTTTGTGTACCGACATGCTCAATGTCAGTACTTGGACGAAGAAGTGACGTTTCATGGTAAAAATAATGGGGGATTGAATTTATGCATTGTAATCCTACCTTAGCTAGGGATCATGGTTACATTATTGTAGTCGTTGATTACTTCACGAAATGGGATGAGGCAATTCCTACATATGCTGAGGATGGTAATAGTGCCACCCTCTTCCTATTTAATCACTCCATTGCTAGGTTTGGAGTTCTGTAGGCCATAGTAACTGATCACGGATCTCATTTTTGTAACCAGATCATGGCTGCGTCGAGTTCCAGTTAGCTTTTCGTCATGAAAACTCAACCCCCTACTATCCACAAGAAATTATTTTATATTTTCATATTATCCTAGATATAGGATTTTAATTCATTCATTGTTTCCTCTACATTTTAAAATAGAAAATCAAACAAAAATGTCATAACTCCCTTAAAAATGAATATAATAGCTAGTATTGTAAATAGGAGGGCGCCTGCCAATAAATGGTGGGACTACATTTCAATGATTTTATCATATGAGACCTATGTCTGTTGACAAACTTCATTTTCCCATGTCAATAAAGTGCTATACTCAATTAAAATGAAAAAGAACCTTGATTATTCATCAATGCCCAAAAGCTATTATTTTAAAGGCTTATGTTCTTGTCGTTCATTATGAGAGTTACCAAAGATGAAATCATTGTCTCATGCCTTTTTTTCATGCACGCAATAGTTGTAGGCCTTGGATTTGTTAAATAAAATGGAAAGGACCCTCGATTATTCATCAATGACCAAAATCTGTTATTTTAAAGGCTCATGTCATTGTTCTTCATTTTAAGAGTGCCTAAAGATGAAATCATTGTGTTTTGACCTTTTTTCACGCACAATTTTTATAGGCCTTGGATTTGTTTTTTACAAGTACAGTCCTCATGTTCATCAATCTCATTGTGGAGGATAGGAGGTTCATTTTAAGTTCTACAAGTAATTGAGCTTGAGAAATATTTGAACATGACAGGGTTCCCTATACATTTTTTAATTCAAAAATTTAAGAGCATAATTGCATATTTATAGAGAAAATGAATTCTTACGTTCCCTTGAGAGATCTTACACCCATTCTTTCTCTATAAATGGTAGATGCGTAATTTTTTGGCAATTAAATTCCCCTCATGCTTCTCGAGTACAACTTTGCATAAAATGTGATCAAGGAAATTGGAAAGCGGTATAGGCCTACTAGAGGCATAGAGATACTCAAAGTTCATGGGAATACTTTAATATGAATTTGAAATAGAATGGTGGTTGGTTGTCGTTTAATTCAAATGAAATTCTCCACCAACCATGAAATATCTCAAGCAACTATTTATTCACAAATTCTCGATTAAGGAAGGGTTGGGTCCATGAGATTATTTCCCTTGTGTATTAGATCCATAATGATAATGGATAATGTTTCCATATTCAAAAGACTCCTCATATTTCTTTATTTGTTATATATGTCTTAAATTTGAATGTTAATACTACATTTATCATATTTATGGGAGTTATTTCATGATCTCGGTCTATGTGGATTTATTTATATCCCCATATGTGTGAAATCATTACATGTAGAAAAATTTATTCATTTGGAAATCTTGTTTCTTGTTGTAAGTAGGTTTTAATTAGATTTTGTTACTCACTAGAGTATTCTTATGTCAGTAGCTTTAGTTAAGGAGGTTTTTGTTTGACTTATTTAATTATCATGATGGATAATGCATTACTATGTAAAACATGTTTTACACTTATGTATGGATTCACTCTTCTATTATTCATATGAAGGATTGAGATGCTTGATCCTTTGGGATTAATATAAATTGAGATGATTGGAATTGGTTTCCCATCTGATTTTAGGCCCCTATTTTTTTAAGTTGTTGAATCCATTTCCAAATTGATTTACATTGGTTATGAATGATTTAACTATTCTTCACTGTTGGGAAAAATATTGTCTTGAATAGTTTACCTAATATTTAATTATCGACCAAGGTTTGTAAGCTTGGAGTTGCTACAAAATATATGTGAAGGAAGAAGGGTTCCTAAGATGTCGTGGCAATATTTTAACGAACACAGATCAAAATATCTTTCAATATAAGAAACAAAGTCTGACTCCTAAGAATTCAATGGTTAAGAAGATTAAGCTAGGACAAATATTGTAGTACCCAGATATTGACTAGACTAGTGTAGTACCCAGATATTGACTAGACTAGTGTAGTACCCAGTTATACTACTCTACTTTATACATACTTATTGAAGGGATGCAAATAAAAACAAGACAACCTTATAATAATAAACTATCCCTTAAGACCTATTCTACTACTTTAAACAATTTTGAAAGATAACTATACAAAGGAGGATTTACAAAATTACATCAACTAAGATATGTAACTAAGGATGGCAACTCAGACTAATTCCACTCTCCTGGGTTGTTTTGGGGATAAGGATTTATAGTGACTGGGACAGGGGTAGGAGGAGAGTTAAAATGGCTTTCAAATGAGGTATAAAAACTAAAGGGAATCAAGTCTAACTTTACCTCTACAAAAATATGCAAACTAAGAAATATCCAGTTGTAAGTAATGGTAAACATGGTTCTTTATGTCATGGACACTTAACAAAAGACAAAACATAAATGCAAAGGAAATGACCTAACTTATAAACAAACAGAAAACCTAATGAAGATGATCTTAATTCTTATTTAGTAGCCATCTAACTAAAAAGAACAACTTCTATTTATAACCTATCAACATATCTACCAAATTATTAATATAACTAACACTGAATCACATATAAAGAAATGGAATCAATTCAAGCTAATATTACAAGACATAATCATATGGTAGAAAGAAATAAAGACTTAATAAGTACTCTAGATAATTTGATCACAGACTCTTAAAAGGAAATATAATCACTGTCTAACTATTCTAATCAAAACATGACTCTTGTTTATTTGAAAAACATATCTACATATATATACAAATGATGAAAACCCAAGGTAACGTTTAAGGATTAGGTAAAGGAGGAAGAGTGTTTAGGGACGGAGGATCAGCTTCTATTCTAGCAAGGTTCACCCTAGTCCGTTGAGGAAAAAGATGATGTCCTCTACAAATATGACATGTGGAAAATTTGAATGGACATTCTTGTGGGAGATGTTTATATTTACATTTTGAACAGAAGATGGTCCTTGTTGCTGGCTCTTCTTTCTTTTTCTTTATGTGAGTTGGGTTGCTGAACGAAGGATTTTTCTGAGGTGAGACTGAGGTGTCCCAGTATTATTTTTTAGGGGAGATCTTCCTCCCATCGGCCATGCTCCTATTGGACCCTATAGGAGAAGTAGACTCTACTTTGGATGTTTTAATTTATGAAATTATAGAGTTGTCGAGGAGTGCATTTACTTGGACAGGGTCAACAAAGTCAACAAAGTTCGGGTCTCCTACTAGAGAAGAAGTTGTATTGGGATTCTTAGAAGTTTTTAATAACTGATCCATAAGAAATTTTTCAAGAATGAGATCCTCAACTTTTCCTGTCTAAGTATCGTCCATGACTTCCCTGATAAGACCTCTTAAGAGAGTCTCCTTAGGTTTCCAGGCAGATGACTTCCTATAGGTGTCTTTTGGTATCTTTCCACTAAGTGAAGGGTGGGGGGAGTTATGTCCATGTAATAGTTAATTTAAAATTTAAATGAATTTTTACTATATACTCTAAGCACACTTAAGAGGAATAAATCAAGCTTTCTGTAAATTAAACACACTTGTGCGAAAAAAGAACAACAGGGATGTGGGGTGACCCACTAAAGTGGATGCGTCAGGCTGTCAGACTATGGAAATTACGTCTTTGCATATTACCATTTCCCCTCCCCCTTGCTGTGTAATGTAAAGGAAACCTATATATCCTTATCTATATAGACTATGTTCATGAAAAACTAAACTAAAGGAAAAACTAGACTACTACTACTGCTGGGTTTTGGGGGCACCTGTTATAATAGATGCGTAGGTTCTTACCTCTCGTCTTACTGCTCCCCTGCCACCAACCTATCACTAAAATTCATAAGAAAATTCTATTTTTTTTCTACCTTACAAAACAACTCCCTGGAAACGGTGCCAAAATGTTGGGAAAAATATTGTCTTGAATAGTTTACCTAATATTTAATTATCGACCGGGGTTTGTACGCTTGGAGTTCGTGCGAAGGAAGAAGGATTTCTAAGATGTCGTGGAAATATTTTAACAAACATAGATCAAAAGATCTTTCAAGATAAGAAACAGAGTCAGACTTCTAAGAATTGAACGGTTAAGAATATTAAGCTAGGAAAGATGACTAGACTAGTGTAGTACCCAATTATACTACTCTACTTTATACATACTTATTGAAGGGATGCAAATAAAAACAAGATAACCTTATAATAATAAACTATCCCTTAAGATCTATTCTACTACTTTAAACAATTTTAAAAACTAACTATACAAAGGAGGATTTACAAAATTACATCAGCTAAGATATGTAACTAAGGATGGCAACTCAGACTAATTCAACTCTCTTGGGTTGTTTTGGGGATAAGCATTTACAGTGACTGGGATAGGGGTAGGAGGAGAGTCAAAATGGATTTCAAATGAGGTGTAAAAACTAAAGGGAATCAAGTCTAACTTTACCTCTATGAAAATATGTAAACTAAGAAATGTCCAATTGCAAGTAATGGTAAACATGGTTCTTTATGTCATGGACACTTAACAAAATACAAAACATAAATGAAAAGGAAAGGACCTAACTTATAAACAAACATAAAACCTAATGAAGATGATCTTAATTCTTATTTAGTAGCCATCTAACTAAAAAGAACAACTTCTATTTATAACCTATCAACATATATACCAAATTATTAATATAACTAACCCTGAATAACATATAAATAAATGAAATCAATTCAAGCTAATATTACAAGACATAATCATATGGTAGAAAGAAATAAAGACTTAATAAGTACTCTAGATAATTTGATCACAGACTCTTAAAAGGAAATATAATCACTATCTAACTATTCTAATCAAAACATACTCAAGGAACTGGAGAAAAAAGACTTAAACTATGTAAAATATGCCAAGGACTGGATGAAGATTGAACAACAGGTTGAAATGGGAGTCTATATAATGGACCAAACAGACTGTCTGTACGACAATCTATATACAAAAACACTTAAAACTTTGAAGGAAATGATTAATCTAGATGAACTCGAGCCAACTGACTCATGCATGTAATAAGTACAATGTAAATACATGAATTTAAACCTATTTAACAACTACATTTTCTCTACAAGATAATTCAAATACAATTCATAACTTGAAAACATCATTAACTAGTGCAATTTGAAAGGAAAATGGAAATTAAATAAACTCAGAACATAATAAGAATTATCAGAATTGAAACTAACTATGATTAAATTCTACAGTATTGAAGCAATTTACTCTATTAACATTGAATCAAACAATGAACTGGAAATGCATCAAAAGAAATTACAATCTATTCTATATGCAACCGGTTGCTAACTTAAAATGAAATACTATATAAACACCATAATATTGAAATGAAATCTAAGCTACAAGAAATATTATAAACGATTACAAGATAAGCATCATAATACTAAAATGAAATCTAAGCTATAGGAAACAATATAAACGATTGCAAAAATGAAATTACATAAACAATCTATGAACAAAACTATACTAATTACAAAGAAGGGAAATGACAGAGACTATACGCAAATATAAAACTCTGATTGGCATGGGGGCCTCCCAGCAAATAGAGTCACAGCCTACTAAACGTTAATGAAGCACAATCATATACAGTGTAACAAAACTTCCATTAAAAATAAGAAACAGAGTTTGAATTACATTAAAAATTGCTGAGCTAAAAAACTACTTCTAACTTCCTTCTCACATACAGGTGTTCCTATATAGAGTTTTGAGAAAGTGAGCGAGTCGACCCTTTAGTGGTCGACTGCTCTTTGAGATGAGTCAACCATTATTACAATCCGTTGCTCTAATTCCATCACATAATCATTTTCCTCCCTTATCGCAAGTTGGTTTCCATCGTGCATGAGGTGGCATATAGGCTTCCCTTCTTTAGCGTGAACTAGTTTCGTGATGTCAATTAGAGAGGTATGTTGGAAACCTTCCAGAACAAGGCTCATGCTAACACTTCTACATGTGGTCAACAAGTGATTTACAGGTCACTCCATGCTTAAATGCTGGAGAATCAATTAGTTCCAACACACGGTTGTTTTGGCGAGCTAAATAGAGAGCTGGATATGCTATGCGCATATCCAGCCGAATGTGTGTCTGTGTGTTAAAATTGCCCAGAAAGTATGCTCTGCAATTAACGAATGCATTTGTTAGCAATTACATCAATTAACATTGAATTTAATCATTAAAACAGTAAAATAATCAAGAATGAATCAATATTAAATCAATCCAAAAGAAGATCATACCTGAAGCTGAATGGTAATCTATATGATTCAAAAGACACCAAAAGATAACAAAATATGCGTTAATACATAAGGTTTTTTAGCTAAAAAACGGTAACAAAATGGGGCTCAACATTCACTCTACCATAAAAATATTTCCATGTTTTTATCTATTGCATGCCATATAATATTAACTCCCAAATAAGGAACAACCTTTAGGGAACCCCAATACAACTTGAAATGCACTAGGTGTGAAGCGAGAGAGGTGAATGTTGAGGTGAAAAAGGGATTTGCTTTTATGATGGCACAAATATTGATCTAATTGGAACAAGTGAATTCATACTTTAAGGTGGAGGTTTGGGAGAAAATAGCCCCATTTGATGTAGTCTTCCCATTCCATCATCACAAAAAGAGTCCTCCCATGCTAAAAATGAAGTAGACAAAGCAACTAAATTTGTTGAACAAATCCAACAATATAAACTACAAGTTGATGATATTCTGCAAAATGCAAATGCAAAGTACAAGAAACAATATAATCAACACATGCCACATACAAGTTTTAGATTAGTGACAATTTATGGTTGAATATGTGAAAGAGTTACTCGAAGGCCTTCACAAAAATCTTAGACCACTATCGTATGGGCCTCATACAAGACCAATCTTATGGATGAATATGCTTTGGAATTAAATCTTCCACCCTTGTTAGTGTATACATTCCTCCTCCATTCAAAACATCCGATATTGCAAAGCACTTGGAAACTATAAACATTAAACTTGATTGCATTAAGAAATATATATTGGACTGAATCATGAAACCCAAATTGAAGGTCACTTTCCAACATAATACACAACGTTTTTAGGTGGTCAAAGTAAGGTAACTTATTCATACAAAAAATGGCTCACCCTGAACCAATTCCAACATAAGCTCCCTCTAATATGGTATAGGAACATAGTGCAATGGGTGCCATTACTACTCAAGGGGAAGGAATAATGTAGGTGGTTGTTGAGATCCATATAAAAAATGGTCCCAATAATAGTAGTTTTTGGGTCATAATATTTTGAAGCATTCCCTCAAACATTCCCATGCATTTTTCTAGGTTTTGACGTCTAATGCCATAGGATCTAATTCAATAGATAAATTCTCTTTCCAGTCTATAAAGAAGACTTAAAACAAATAAATGATAAAAAAACTTATTTCCCTAACATGGGTCACTTTTTTAGGACAACTTGACTTGTAGACTCGATGTGTTATGGTTAGGGTTATTGCATCGTAGGGTTTTTACCTCTTATATTTTTTTACATTATTATAAATGTAGTTTCAAAGAAAAACTTAAGGCCCTAAAAAGGGTAACATTTTTAGAACATATTAAAGTGTATATTCAATGTGTTATGGATAGGGTTATTGCATCATATATTTTTTACCTCTTAGATGTTTTTGACATTATTATAAATGTAGTTTCAATCTATTGTTGTGATGTCTGTTGTGAAGAAGCATCGCATACACATCTCTTATCAGAGATAGCTATGAACATTCTATCCATTATTGTGTTCTATACATTTAGGGATTTTTATATTTTGATATATAAATATGTAAAATATCAACATAATTTTATGTGACATTTAAGTAAATGTGTGGTTACACTCTTAGTTTTGGTGTACAAATGTGTGGAAAATGCGTGATTATTCAGTATAATTATTGTATATTGGTTCACTAATTAACATTAAAATGTTAAGGTGGTTAATTATTGAAGGTTATAAGGTTTAAAGGACATTATCATGTTAGACACAATATTGATAATTTATTATAGAGGTTATAAATTGTAGATTTGGTAGAGCACTCCTAATTTGTAAACTAGTGTTATCGGTAAATAGGGCATATGAAGTAAATTGATTCCACAAAAACAAATTGAAATTAAAGTTATGACTAATTAGAATTTGTTGCTAGTCCCTTATTGATCTTGAAACATGATGTGTACCAAGTTAAAGTTTCCAATTTTTCAAAAGAAAGAGAACACCAATTATTGATGTTTCTTTAAACTATCCAACCAACGTACTGATTACGAGGTTAAAGGATTTGATAACACCAATGATTGTTTTATTCATTTTTAGAGGAAAAATTTATTAGTTCCATGTCTTGATATAAGTTGTTTGGTCCATGCCTCATCTTCCCCCTATTAGAGGCATAATCTTGCAAAGAAAATTATTATAGAGAGGATGATCTAGAGTCAAAATAATATTTTTGTGTATAATTATTCTTAGGGGATGTGGTGATGTCTTAGTAGTTACATAATTATTCTCCTTTGTAGAATTATATTTTAGTGAAACTCCATCATGGTTCAATATTAGCTCCTTCCACTGAGGAAATTTTCCATTCTTCCATTTTCTACCTTGATGATCCTTAGCTTTCAAACATGAAGCCACTACGTGATCATGCTCCAAATAGATTTTATAACAAAATAATTATGTTCATAGTTCAATTTTTTTTATCTAAATATGATTCCCACTATCCAAAACATTTTTGTCTTGAATTACTTTATCAAATATGAAAAAATGCAGGGTCTAACACAAGTGGTGTGCGACATATTCATTTTTCTATGAAACTAGGGTTATTATAAACTTACCTTAAGGCATTGTAGGACACTAAAAGATATTTGGGGCTGAAAAATTCAAGAGAGAGACTTGGGAATCTTACCCATAACTAGAATTTGTCAATGACCCTAATTCCAATAAAACCTGGCACCCATGGCTTCATGAACCAATGCCTCCCATTGATAACCTTTTATTGGTCCATCTCAAATTCAAATAACATAACTAATAAAACCCTGGGAGATATGAATATCACTACCTAATTACCTAAAATGAAAATCTAAGGCATTTTACTCTATGCATGAATATTTTCAATTTTGTCCCATTAAATATAGAAACCCACCCATGCTTAATCAAGTGATCATTTTTCACCTTAATCAATGTAGGGATAGTTTACAAGTAGTCATTGTACTTGGATTTTCCACAATGAAGGATGTAGCAGGGGACTTCTTTGGTCAAGGATACAAATTCAAATTTTAAGTAATGGCATACTCACCACTACTAACAATGCCATCATGGCTCGATAATAGGTCCTTCTACTATGGGGATATGTCAACATTCTACTATTTACCATGATGATTCTTAGATTTCACATGTGAAGGAACTACATGCCCATGCTCAAAATAGATTCTACTATGGAAAACAATGTGTTCATATTCTAATGTATGTATATTGCCAACTATATTTCTTGTTATCCAAAATAATTTTGTTCGGAAGTCCTTTAATCAAGTACACAAAATTGTTTATTCTGGCACAAGTGGTGTGTGACATATCATTTGTTTATAGACATATAGTTCTAATAAACTTACCCAAGGAATAATTACTAGTTTAAAGTGTAATACCCCAATTTTTGACCATGAAATGTAAATTTGTAAATATTGTTGTAAAAGGGTAGAAGACCAAAAAAAATGACCAGGACAACCAAGACTATGTAAATATGCACATTTTGATATTAATATAAAAATATAATGAATGCATAGGAATAAGGATGAACAAGAGATGGGGGAATATGAATCCACAAGTGGGGAAGTGATAGTTGGCTAAGGGAAATGATCTTAGTAAGCTTTAGATTGTGTTCCTAGCCTTAGCCATTTAACTCAAGTTCTTGAACTATGATTAAGAGCCATGCTTTAATTAAAGCATTATTTAATTAGATTAAGAAGGGGATTAAGAGGGGTAAATGGGGTTCCATGTGGAGTGGACACATGGGAATCTGAAATATGCTTATAAAAGAGAGCTTTCTGTTGGAATATTGGACAATACTAAGAGGGGGTGAACCCATATTGATAAATTTTAACAATTAAAACCACTATTTACTTATTCATTAACATGCATGATCAACAAGATACAAAGATAAATTTTTTTATCATGGAATCCCAATTGGGAATACCACCAACACTTTCTACTACTACAAAATTATATTTACAATAGTTTTGTTAGCTATGACTGATAGGATGTTACAACACCCTATTTACTAGCTAGCTACTGGAAGGAGGCTACAACCCCTTGGTTTTCTCAACTATTACTGAAGGGATGATACATCACCCTATTTACTAGCTACCACTGGAAGGAGGCTGCGAACCCCCTAGTTTTATCAGCCACTACTGAAAGGATTCTACGACACCCTATTTACCAACTGCTACTGGAAGGAGACTACGACCCCCTAGTTTTATCAGCTGCTACTGAAAGGATGCTACAACACCTTATTTACCAAGTACCACTAGAAGGAGGCTACAACCCCCTTGCAAGCATGTATCCTACCTTGCACCACCCTACCACCCTAATATTTTTTTTATCAAATTCCAGATCTTCTTATGTCTTCAATTATGCCAATGGTTTCTCATCACTTCCTTCGTCTCTGTCTTTTGCTGCTACATGGATATGGATTGCAGAGACATATTTTCTAACCTGGAAGTCTTGATTATAAATACATTGAAAATTATTCATATTTCTTTACAAATGGATCTCTTCATTCTGTAGTTTCACAGTTTCTCCCTTTCAATCTGGATTCATTCCTGTTCATCAAACGCATCACTTCATAAAACATGCATCTTCATCAAACCCGTTTCCTTACTTCTCTGTTTAATTATTAAAATACTCTATTTCTATTTTATTTAAATTTCTCAGTCACCCCCCTTGTTTAACTAATACAGTGATAACGATTTTCATCATTCACATCCATTCATTCTAGATATGTGCATGTGACTCTCCAGAATTTTCTCACATGATTTCAGAGCATCGAACATAAATCCTCCCGTATTTTCCTTTTTTCAATGACCTTTTCACAACATAAATCCTTCTGTAATTTCCTTTCTGCAACAAACTTTCTGGAACAAAAATCCTTCCACGATTGGCTTTGTGCAACTATATTTCCCTAGTAGAAGTACTTCTGCTTCTGCAATCACCTTTCCACAACGACCTTTCCGCATTTATCTTTCTGCAAATTCCTTTTGCAATTAACTTTATGCAATTGTGGATTGCAAATTGTGGGTATGCATTTCCCAATTTTCAAAAACAACTTCTACAATTAACTTTCTGCAATTATAGATTATAGGTATGCATTTCCCAAATTTCAAAAATGGCTTCCTCAATTATGCGGTCGCAACATTATTTCCACAATTGGGTTGCAGATTGCAGATTGTGGATTCATAAATTCTCAAAAATGACTTCCGCAATATTATTTCCACAACTTTAACAACTTTGCACCTTGGCATTGAGGAAAATATTCTTGACCACTGATATTTCTCTCTCATGATTTGGGTCGTCGAAATATTCACTTCATTGAAACTTAGCGTTATAATGCTTCCGACTCTTCTTATCCAACTATGTTATTTTGACTCAATCTTTTTGTGTCGGATTCAATCTCGGCCATCGATCTCTACCTTGCCTCATCCTAAACCATTCATCCCCGTAATACTTAAAGCACTATTTAGTGTTTGTATCTCCATCGATCCTTATGGTGAACGATGGTCGATCAATGACCCTGTTCCATGGTTATTTTAGAAATCAATTAATTGATCAGAGAATATATCAATCCTCCTCATCGATTTGCGTATAAAAATGTCCTCTTAATATCTTGTATTCGACACTTGTCAAAACATGTTTTTTCTCATTTTGGTAGGTTCACTTCTTACACATGTAACCACCAGAAAGAAGGATAAAAACCGTGGGTAGACAAACATATTACCAAAGAAAAAACACATGTTGTTTGATGAATTTATTTACACAAAGACTGCATTTGGTGGGCATTTGAAGAATTTTCCTTATGAACTTATATGCTGACCCTTTAGACAGTTCTTCAAAACCTTAGGTCACCTAGGTTGGATTCTTAATTTCATCAAACTTGGAAGTTGAAGTATTGAGAGCATTGTCGAAATATTGTAACTTCAAAGGATATTCTAAATGTATTTTATTGGTGTGCCCCAAGGGAGATGTTATTATTCCTCTGTAGGGATGTTATTATTATAATTGGTCATCATAGATTGATGAGGTAAAGCCTCCATTGTAATTCAGGTCATTAGTACCCTAATGAATATAATAAAATATTGTTTTGTGTTTTCCTAGATGAAGTCAGCCCAGACAATTTAATTGGGTTGGCTTGATTAGAGTAAAAGTCAGTTTCCAAAAAGAGTATAAATATAGTGGATGTGATTCTCATTTGAACAAAGAAATACTCATTTGTTTAGTGCATAGTAGAGAGAGAGAGAGAGAGAGAGAGACATACCATCAAGGAGGAAGAATACCTGTTTTGGGGTTTTATTACATCTTATAAAGAGGAAGTTTTGGTGGGTTTTCTTCCCCTTTAGGGTTTCCCATGATAAATATGTGTCTATCTTATGATTGTGTTTCTTTCAGTGATTCTGCATATGCTACTGTTGTGAATTTGTATTAAACACTAATGATATCTAGCCTAGCATATGAAATATTAACATGGTATCAGAGTTATCTTGAATAGAACATCTTTCATAAGGTGAAACTCTCTCTCCTCTCCCTCTAGAAGAAATTAGGGTTTTTACAAAAATTGGAATTTGGAGATCTTATTGCATAAAAAATTGTACCTATATGGAGCACATCTATTGAGTTTTGGATCAATTTTTTTGGGTGGTTGAATCTCCAAGAAATCCAAACCCTAGTTTTTCCCTGAACCAAAAATTGCAGAAAACCAGAATAAGAAATTATGCAGAAATTGGAACCTCACATGCAAGGTTTGAAGGGTGAAGATTTGGGATCTCCAGAAACCAAGTAGACCAACCAACTTGCCTTAGTCAAGCACATCTACTGGTAATTTCAACTTTTCATTTTGATAAATTTCAAATTTTAGTAACCTTTTGGATAGGATGGCCCTAAGCACTAATCTTTAGGATAAACTGGAAGGAATTTAAAACTTCCAAGCATGGAAGTATAGGATTGGTCTCATTCTTAGAGAGAATGATATTGATAATTATATTAAGGATGAATTCCTAGAACTAGAATAATATGAAGCTAAGGAGAAGCACCATAAGGACCTAATCAAGGCAATGCAGATCATTGTTGATTCTATAAAATATCACTTGATCCCTCAAGTGTTATCTAATGAGACACCAAAGAAAATGTATGATTCCCTCTCTAGAATGTATGAAGGAAGGAACATCAACAAAAAGATGAGTTTGAGAGGTCAACTGAAGAGCACCAAGATGAGTAGAGGAGAATCGGTTCAAGATTACTTCACAAGGATTCCCTAGTTCAAGGAAAAACTAGATGCTATTGGAGACTCCCTTGATGAAGATGAATTAGTCATGACTGCTCTCAATGGTCTCACTAGACCTCGGGATTCATTCATACAAACTATGTGTACTAGAAAAGAAAGTATGAAGTTTGACATTTTATGGGAAGAATGCATCGAAGAGGAGGCTAGAGTATCTAACAGACAAGACTTACTTAAGGAAGATGATAAAGATATAGCTACACATAAAAAGAGAAGAAAACAATCAAACTTCAAGAAGGATAGTCACAAGGAATATAAACCTCCAAAGAATTTTTAGAAGAAAAGAGACTACTCCAAAAATCAATGTTACAACTATCATAAGATAGGACACATTTCTAAATAATTTCCGTTAAATAAGAACACCAACAAAATACATCATGCTCATCTAGCAAAAGATGAGGATAAAGAAGAAGAAGAAAGACCTCAAAAGAGACAAGCAAAATAAGAAGACATAGAGGAATATGTACATGATTCTCTACACTTTGTTAGCATTGTTTTTGTGCTAAGTAGTTGGAGAGGTATCAAACAATGTAAAGAGAAATAAGGTATCTAAATTTTCATATCATATGACAATGGAGGGTGTTCATAATATTTTGTATATTTTTTGAAGGTGATTTCTAAGCAAAGTTCCTAAAATAATTGAAGGAATCTAAAATTTGCAGTTTTAAAAGAGTATGCGGATGAGAAAAGTTGTTCTAAGTTGTATATTGATAGGAAGTGAATAGACTAAATGAACAGGGTTAAGAAATACTTGAATCAGCGGGAACAAGTTAATTGGAAGACACAATTGTCTGTTGGATGAATAAGGAATGGTATATCTATGGTCATGAATAATTTCGCTGTTTAAACGTGTAGGGAGAAATGAAATTCTTAAATCAGTGAAATGGTGTAAAAAAGTTTGTGCTTCAATGGTGGAGATCAATGACCATATCTGATCAATGGTGGAAATCCATTCCGGAATTCTAACTTGCACAATGTAAATCACTTTTTGGATTTGCATAATCTGTTAAAACACCCACGAGTTTCAATGGCCGAGATTGACGATGACCTAGATCAATGGAGGAGGTGAATTTCGTTGATCTAAGATGCTCGAGAAAAGTCACTTTCTAAATTTGCGGAATGGTGTAAAGGGAGTGTATGTTTTAACGATGGAGATCAAGTCGAGGATAAACATATGGTGGAGAATGATTCCATCAATTGAACATGCATGGAGAAAATCAATTTTAAAATTTGTGGAATTTGGTAGGCCCTTCAAACTTGAACGAAGAATATTAAAGGTGGCTTTTGATCGAGGGTTGAGATCAATTTTGCAAATTAGAGTTGCACGAAGAAAGGTCAAAGTTGAGATTTTCAGAATTGAGTATAGTCCACACATTTCAACGGTTCATATGGAAGTTAAGATTTGATCAATGGTCCAAAATAGTTTCACCAATCCAAAGTGTAGGGAAGGAAATTTTTGGTGGGAGTGCGAAAAGTGTTATTGTGAAAGGTGATCAAGGGTGGATATTTAAGTTGAAAATGAATCTATGGCTATAAATCAATCCAGGCATAGAAGCTATAAGAAGGATAGAGAAGGCCATATAACTGGAAATCAAAGTTTAAGGCAAAAGAAAATGGATGGCTTAGATTGGTGGCAGTTATAGACCAAGGATGGAGATTTGTTCTAGTACCCAAAGTTGCATGAGAAATAAAGAGGGGTGAAATAAGTGGGAATAAGATAGTGTGGGTAACCAACAATCAAGAATCAAGTGCTCAGATTGAAGAACAAGAGATCCACGGGAGATATTATATTTGAATGAAAAATATGCATAATCAATATGAAGAATAAAATAATATCAAGTGTTATTGTGAAAGGTGATCAAGGGTGGATATTTAAGTTGAAAATGAATCTATGGCTATAAATCAATCCAGGCATAGAAGCTATAAGAAGGATAGAGAAGGCCATATAACTGGAAATCAAAGTTTAAGGCAAAAGAAAATGGATGGCTTAGATTGGTGGCAGTTATAGACCAAGGATGGAGATTTGTTCTGGTACCCAAAGTTGCATGAGAAATAAAGAGGGGTGAAATAAGTGGGAATAAGATAGTGTGGTTAACCGACAATCAAGAATCAAGTGCTCAGATTGAAGAACAAGAGATCCACGGGAGATATTATATTTGAATGAAAAATATGCACAATCAATATGAACAATAAAATAATATAAGGACAAGCACGTGGATACAAACTATTTGTTTTTTCTAAAGCATTAGAAAATGAGAATTCAAACTGTGTAGAAGTCGCCACTGTGGAAAAATTTTGGAAACATCTGTCAGCTGACTTGGTAGGTTCATTTATCCGTTGAACTAGTATTTCATGGCTGAAATGGAAGATTTGGAGGTTCAGAATCTTGAGTATCAAAATGTTGAAGAATTTATTGAGGATAAAGATTCTGAAATTTTTGACACTATCTTGCAAGATGATAATGTAGAAACTGCCAAAAACAAGTTGAAAATTCTCAAATATTAGGGAATTGATACTCATGGAGTATTCAATTCATATTTCTTTTATTTTTTCGTTGAACAAACCCCGAATTGGATAGATTTTGTTGAGTGGTGCACCAATAATTATTCTCCTTAAGAGCGGGTGATAATGGATGCATCTAGGTCTAAAATTTTCTGTCCAGTAAATTCCCTTGTCATCCAAAATACTCTGTTAATTCCTATTGATTTTGTCTAAATGTTAAAAGAGTACAAAGAAGAAAACCTAGTCCAATTTTTTCGAGAGTCTTAAGTCGAACAAAAATAAAATTTCTTCAAAGCCTGCTCAAAACCCGATAGTCATTTGTTAAATATTGATTTTCCCATTGATTACAATATGTTTAATTAAGAAACCCAATATTTGTTAACCTTGGAAAGTCAGTTTTTGGGGCTGGATACAAAAAAATACATCACAAAACCCTTATTAATCCTAGTGTTCACCCTTAGTACTGGTCAGGTAGAGTCTAAGAAATTGAGTCAGTCCATGCAGTCATATTGCCTTAAATTTGATGAGTTTTTAGTTCAGAACATCCATTCTCCACTAAGAAACTTCCATAGGACAAGATCTTTCAGATTTCAATATTTTCTATTGAGGATGTTCTTAACATTCAATGAATATAATTTACAGCGCCCAGAGATGGTAATAACAAATGAAATGAGAAGAGATTATTGTAATTTTATGAATTTTCTCATGGCACCAATGTATAATTTTTTCTATCAAGAAAGATTATGTAGAGTATTACCAGAGATGAAAGAAACATTACAATTTTCACCTAAAATAAGAATAGGATATTGCTTCGTATCTGAATATGGCACAATGATTAGGGTATATGTGTTTGTTCATCAACCCTATATCCTACCATCATTTTTGACAGTTAGAGTGTTTGCATTTGAACTAATTAAACAAAGGTTGAGAGTTGAAGATGAGCATTTCTTGAGCTATAAGAAGACTTCAGAAATAAAGTTTCCATGGACAATAGATCCTTTGGTTATCAAGATAAAATCAACTCTTACAATGATCGAAATAATTCTCAGAGAAATGGAATTTTCAGTGGAAGCTGTTATTAATTATGACCCTCACCATATTATCTCAAATAGGAGACAAGAAAATAAAAATAAACCATTTGAGCATTCTGAGGCGGCATGACTGTATGAAGCAACAAATTGGTTGGATTACCCCAAGGATATAAATAATGGTGAGAATATGTAAGAAGATTCACTTTCATCTGCACTAGGGAGCTCTTCTCCTCATCAATATGTTTCTAGTATTGTTGCTGCAACTACTCATGTGACTCCATTGGCTAGTTTGTTTGAAAAAGTGGACAAGAGAGATTTCTCAGAAGCCATGGATATAGATGAGGAAGATACTGCTAGAACACCAAAGAAGCAAAAGATTGAGAAAGCAGGACAACTTGTACCGGCCAGAAAGGATAAAGGAAGAAAGAAACATGTGAAGGTCAAAGGACCATCCTTTGAAATCAATGAGTACACATTTGATAACATTCCTGAAGGAGCTGCAAATAAATACAAGTCCAAGACTGAATTTATGGACAAATATAAAGGTGTTGGGGAAAATGATTCTAAGGAAATATTGAAATTATATGATGAAGTGAGAAAATTGTCTAGTCAAGATGTATCCCTAGAGACTATTAGGGATGAGGCTAAAAACACATTAAATTTGGCAGTGACTACAGAAAAAAAAATGGCTGAAATGAGGATGAATTTAAAGAATATTCCTACTACTTATATGATACATTTACACATAGAAACGTGTGATATAATTTATACTAATTTGTTAAAAGAAAAAATGCAAGTGTCAAAGTTACAATCAAGTAAGAAAAGAGTTGAAGATTTACTCAGAAAGGAGAAGGTCAAGAATAAAGCCCACAAGACGTAGATTAAGAATCTTCAAGTGGAATTATTGGTGGTTGGCAGTCAAGCTGATAAGCGAGCTACCACACAGAAGTTGTTAAGAGAAAAATAGAATGCAATTCAATTATAAAAATGAAGCTGAATATCCCATCTACTCGGCTTATACAAATGTCCGAGCTCACAGAATTTGAAAAATAAAAAGAAACTTTGAATACTGAATTGATTGATTGTAAAGAAAGGTTATTGAAGCTGGAGGAAAAAGAAAAACAATGGGAGAAATATGCAGGAATTTGGGCTAATAAAGAAAAGGATTTTGAAACAAAAAAAAGAACTGGAAAAGGAGCTAAAAGAAAAGAATAAGGAGTAGCAAGCGCAAGTTATTTCACCTTCTGTACAATTTGGTGCAGATTCTTTGTCCAAAGCTATATCTTAGGCGAGATGAGAAATTTAGAAATCACTAGTTTGAATAACCAAAATAAAATTTTTGGAATACATAGCTGAAAAGGAGAAAAGGAAAGAAAGACATTGGAAGACAAATGTAAGGAGCTGGTAGAAAATAATAATAAATTGTAAAAACATGTTATAGGACAGTCAACCTTACAAGGAGCAAAGCATCTTATCTGGGATGTATTGATAGCAGAGGAAACCAAGATCACACCTTATTTGGATTTTATTCTAGAAAAAGATACTGTTACACAATAAAATAGACAAAATTTCTTGATGGTAAAGCAGTTCTTAAATAAAAATCCTATAGACACATCTCATAATGCAATTAGTTTTTTGAAAAGTTTGACAGAAGAGGAAATAAGGAAAGCAAATATCCAGTATAGGGTCTTGGTTATCACATGGGAAAGAAGAGTGGTGAATAAATATCGACATTTAAAATAGTTCAAGGAAAAATTGAGGTTATGCATAATGAAATTAAGGAATTCATTGAACTTTTTAATCCTTTATTCAAAAGAGGACTTCCTTTCTTTTGGGAAGAGAAAGGAGGAATGTGGTCTCAAAAGGGGTATAATGACATATTAATCATTTGCATATTATATCATAGATATTTTGATGATATGCAACAACCATCCTTGTTGGGAAAAACCATGATTGACAAATTGGATGGAGGGTTTGAAATGCTATTCGACTTTAAAGCTACGTGTGCCAAATTGTCAGATTTCAGAAAACGTCGAGCTCAGGGCATTGTCTAAGGACATGATCAATCCAGATCTGCAGCTTCTGATCAATGGAAGATATTTGAAAATTACAGGAAATGTAAATACAAGTTGCACCAATGAAGACCGTGGAGAAGTTTAGGAGGAAAAAATACACACTACATGTTTGAGCGTGATGAGGATCAAAGAGATAGTTGTAGAATGATCAAGTGAGCCAGAATCTTGAGGATTCATTACTGTTTTAAATCCATCATGCACGTTACCCCCATTTTTTTGTTTTATGTAAATCATGGAAAATGTGCCACGTTAGAGTTGTAAGTTTGTTTCTCAAGTTGTAACTAATTTTAACCTATTTCGAGGTTGGTCTCGTGGGTCTAAGACACTATAATTATACCCTCAATATAGGAACAAGGGGTTGAAACCTATGAGTCTTTTATGTTATGTAATTTTGAGATCTGTCTTTAATAAAAGTTGTAGAGTCAAATGTTGGCCTTTGAATGCAAAGATTCATGTATATTTCTCAGTTACAATTTGTGGTTTATTTTCTTTATGTGCATGTCCTTCTTGTTAATATTTCCATTATGTTTTCTTTCATATCTAAGATAAGTGTGTGATAGTTTACATAATTCATACTTGGTTATGCTCTATCTGTCATTTCAGATATTCACAAATCGTTTCTACCAAAGTTAATGCAGAATTCATCTATTTGGTGCTCTGTGTTAATGGATGGTCATCATTTCTTCCTTATCACCTGACCAAAAAAATATTGACCATAACCGAAGTATTATCTTTTTTTTACTGACATTTCCCATGCAAACTGCTTTGTGTTTCTTGATAATTGTGACTCCATAGCCCAATGTACCCTTACTCTGTTTCAACCACAACAATATTTGAATTTCATTTCATGTCTATATCTGGCCTTGTTATATATCTGTGAGAGATCCCTCTCTAGAGACAGAGAAGCCAACTCCCTTTTTTAAAGTGGTTCTGCTGTTACCTTAGGGTTCACCTTCCATAACCTTGGGTGTGATTCTAAGTGCTAACAAATTGGTGCCGTTGCTGAGGACACAAAAGTGCAAATCATCCCTGGGAGAAATGACAAAGATTCTAAGAAGAAAGGGTTTTTGTGGGCAAGCAGAGACTCCTACAGTTGAATAAGGTTGTATATTTTCCCTGGTGACTCCACATTGGTTATGAGAAAATTGTAGAAGGCATCCTGGCTTCTAAGCGACCACATACATGAGGTAATCCTGACATTGAAAGAAATATTACAAGGTGTGGATAACCCCAATAAATTGCTTAGAAACGAAGGAAAATACCAACTAGATATTCTTCAATTTGGAAATTCATCTACTTAATAATTTCATAGAATTCAATATTCTATGCGAGAAACCGATTTGAAAGGTCACTATTAAATTCTAAATCAGAATTTGACTTGAAGAACACATAATTAAATCCTAGTAGGTTAGAGTCATATTTGCTTGACTCTCTTTAGAAGAATCTTCAAAAATCAGGGAAAACTGGTGCAGTAAACCCTACTTTTCAAAAATTTCAGCCTTATATCCCACCAGTTGTTCAAAACCCTCCAGCCTTCCAAGCACCTCCTATAGTTCCAAATCCACCTAGACCAATGGCGGCCATATTTTCCCCTTTGGCTTTGCCTGCTGCATTACATGACCCCCCTCTGAATTATGCCCAAATAATTACCTTGTATGATGGGGAGGGTAATTTCACAGCTATAAAACATGTGGAAAAGTTTGATGACTTCATTGATATTGAAGTGGTTGATTATGAATATTTTAAGATGAGACTGTTTGCACAAATCCTATCTGGGGAAGCCAAGAAATGGTTTAGAGACTTCCCTACTAGATCCATTCTTACATTCCAAGCATTCCAAATGACATTGTTAGAAAGATGGGATGATAAGAAGAGTCCATTACAAGTACTGTCTCAATATAACAATCTCAAGAAAGGGGGTTTTGAATCTGTCCATGAATTTTCAAGCCATTTCTTGAGAGTATATACGTCCATCCCTGCTAATATCAAACCTCTAGTAGGCGCTACAAAGATCAACTATGCCGATACTTCTGAAATTGATTTTGCTTTATTATTGAGAGAGAGGAAATAAGCCAGTATTCCTGACATGTTTAAAGATGCATTAGAATTAGAAGCCAACGTGATGGCACGTGGAAATATGAAGCATAAAATAGAAACCAATAAAAGGAAAATCAGGGAAGAAATTGTACCTTCTACTTTTGCTGCTGCCTCTTCCAGTGATATCCAATTTGAGATGATATTAAAGGCAATGGAGAAAATTATGGATAAAATAACTGTAGATAACATGCCACTGAACAGGGAAAAAATGAGCTTCAAATCAGGAATCCGAATTTCAGAAGACCCAGTCCTCCTCAACCTCCTCAACCCCCACAAATAAGACAAAGGTATATAAGGAATCCTAGAAATCCAAATGACCAACAAATACAACCACCTTTCCCTGAAAAATATGTCGATGGTGAAGGTGAGGATGAACCTATTGAAGATAAATTCCATTATTTCAGTGATTTGGATTCTGATATATACCTCACAGAAACATAACATAACATGTATGCTCAGGAGGATGATAATAAGGATTTTGAGGTAGAATCAGAATAGTACCAAAGGGGGTACCTACATGCTATGGATGATGTCCAAAGAAATATTCAATTGAGGAATAGAGATGTTACTATCAATAAAGGAAGGCTTAATCCAAATCAACCTTCTAGCATTCAATATAACACCGATAAGAAAAAAGAAAAAGAAAAAGAACAAATTGTATATAAAGAACCTGTAAATAAAGTATAAAAGACAAAAGATGTTAAATAGCCAGCACAGACAGATGTGGAAAAAACTGTTTCAAATTTCAATTTGCAAACATAGCTCTCAAAGGTAAAAATCTCCATCCCTTTAGATGAGTTGCTAAGAAACAAAGAATACAACAAATACAGAAACAAGATAACAAGCATGGTTAGGAATCAGGGAGAATTTCAACTTTATATCTTAGAAGTGAATGACGATGCTCTTACCATTGTCTTTGGGTCTAAAATTGAAAATGGAGATGAGGATGACGTTCCCCCCTTTTACCTAAGTCTAAATGCAGATGATATGGTTGTGCACAATACCATGTTAGATTATGGTGCCTCCCATAATATGATGCCAAAAGGAGTGGTAGAAAGTTTGGGATTAGAAGTTACTAGACCATATAAATATTTGTACTCTTTTGATTCTAGGAAGGTAAAACGTCTTGAACTGATTAAATATATGGTAGTAATTTTGACATAAATGCCCTCTAAAACTATGGTAATGGATGCTATCGTAGCATACATTCCTCCGAAATTTGGTGTGTTGCTGTCAAGGTCTTGGACCTATAAATTAAAAGGAAGTATGCATATGGACATGTCCTATGCTACCATTCCTATGGCTAAAGGGAATAAAAGGTTATACCGTGAGAAAATATCCCCATATGTAGTTAGCAGCCAAGAAAAACCAAATAATCATGCTATATATGTTGTTGATACTGACTTGGGCTCTTCCATTTTCTTTAATGATGTTTCTGCCTGTGATCTTGAAATTCCTGCACCTATTGAAGTTAAGGAGGAAGAAGAGTCTGCAAAGAAACAATAAGCTTTAGAGAAGAAACATAAATAAGAAGGTCTATGGACCATGTATTTTGATGGATAAATGGATAAGGTTGGTGTTGGTGCAGGCGTGTATATTATTTATCCCATCAGGGATTTTAAAGGTCTGTCTTATAAGTTAACTTTTGATTGTACTAACAATGTGGCAAAGTATGAAGCTTTATTGTTAGGGATGCATGCTTTGAAAGATATGGGATCCAAAAGGGTACAAGTCATGGGAGACCCAGAGATAATAATAAATATGGTAAATGAAAAATGTCAAACTAGACATCCCAGAATGAGGGCTTATAGAAATGAAGTGTGCGATATGTTTGGTAATTATTTTTTCGAGCATACAATCAGAGTAGTTCCCGATATGAAAACACAGTAGCCAACTCTTTAGCTATTGCTGCTGGTAAATTAAAAACCCTTACTACTGACCAAAGGAAGTATAAGGTTGACATTGTAAACATACCCTTCGTACCAGATAATTCCAAATACTAGCAGGTATTTGAAGATGTTATGCAGATTAAGAGATTTTTGGAGTTATCTAGTGAGTTTGTAAATACCCAGGTAGATAATGAAAATGACAATCTTGAGAACTTTCAAGATGCCAAAGATAGCGAAGAAAGAACTGCTGAAAACATAAAGTACAAAACCTCCCTGGGGAAAGGATATAGTTTAGTTGAAGGGAAATCATATCCCCATAGGCCTGATCCCTCTAGAGAAGTTGTTTGACAAAAATGATTTTGCTAAGAATCTGAAGATGAAGCCTGTTGATGATGCTGTCGAAGATAAAAATATAGGGACCGAAGAGAACCCAAAGATCATAAAATTGTCAAAGAGCTTGCTTGTCAAAGAAAAATAATATTATATCAATTTGATGAAAAGCTACACTGGTGTCTTTTCTTGGAGCTATGAAGATATTAAAGAGTATGATACCTCCATCATACAACATACTATCCCTATAAAACCTGGTGAGAAACATTTTAGACAGAAATTGAGAAGAGTAATCCAATGTTGTTTCCTCTCATTGAGAAAGAGATCAGAAAACTGTTCAATTCCAAGATCATTGTAACTCTGAGATTTTCCAAGTGGGTTGCGAATCTAGTACCTGTTAGAAAGAAGAACAGTGAAATCCAGCTTTGTATAGATTTCATAAATCTTAACAAATTCTCTTCGAAAGATAATTATCCTTTTCCCAAGATGGAACACATTTTGTAGAAAGTGGTGGGGTCTGAAAGGATTTCCACCATGGATGGTTTTTCAGGATACAATCAGATAAAGGTGTTACCTAAGGATCAAGAGAAGACTGCCTTCACTATACCATGGGTTACTTTTATATATTCCAAGATTCCTTTTGGTCTAATGAATACAGGGGCCACTTTCCAATGCACCATGGACATTGCCTTTGCAAAGGAAAAATATAAATTCGTAGTTTTCTATATGGATGATACCACTGTGTACTCTATATATGACAGGGAACATATCGGGAATTTGGAGAAAGTTTTACTAAAATGTAAGAAGTATGGAATATCATTAAACCCTAGGAAATCAAACTTTGCATTGGAGGAAAGAAAATTGCCGGGACACATTATTTCAAAAGATGGTATAAAGATTGATCCAGAGAGGATCAAGGAAATCCTGAAGCTTGACGAACCAAGGAGCAAAAAGGAAGTGCAATCCTTCGTTGGATAGGTAAATTTTATAAGAAGGTTCATCCCCAGTTTTGCTGAGATACTAATGAATATCACTAACATGCTGAAAAAATACCATGATATTAAATGGACCGTGGATGCAAGGAGATATTTCAGATATATAAAATAGGCTATTGCAGAAGCCCCTATTTTGGTAAGTCCATATTTTAGCAAATATTTTTTAAACTTTTCTTATGCTTCAGATCACATTGTTGCTGGAGTTCTGTTATAGAAAAATGATCAAAATGTTGAGCAACCTATAGCATTTTATAGCAAAGTGTTAAGAGATGGGGAGTTGAAATATGACATAATGGAGAAATAGGTGTATTCTCTAGTCAAATCTCTGAAAGATTTCATATTCTATGTTTTTAATTCACACATCATTGCTTATGTTCCTAGCAGTGTGGTGAAGGGAATCCTCACACAGCCTGATCCTAAGGGAAAAAGAGAAAAATGGATTGCTGTGTTACTAGAGTATGACATTGAGATCAAGCCCACCAAATTGATTAAGGGTCAAGGATTGGAAAAGATGATGACAAATTCCAACTGTGAATCCTTGCAACTAAGTTTCTTGACTAGTCATTTGAACCAGCTTGACACATAGGTGCAGGTAATTCCTTATTTCTCCATATCTCCATGGCATTCTGACATTGTTTATGTGTTGCAAAATTTATAGGATCCTATAGAGTTAAGAAAAACAAGGGCAAGGTCAGTGAAGCTAAAATCTGCCAAGTTTTGTATTCTAAATGAATATATATATTGGAAAGATACTAGTCGTGCTTTATTAAATTTTATTTTGGAGAATGAATCCCAACAAACTATAGAGGAGTTTCATAAGGGATATTGTTGGGGGAACCATTCTTGGAAAGTAACAAAAAACAAAAATTTGAGAGCTGGTTTCTACTGGCCCTCATTAGTTTTTTTATGTTTATAAAAAGATCACTAAGTGCCACCAATGCCATATTTTTGATGGTAAGAGGAAACTTGTTCCACTTCCTCTTAATCCAATATCTGTAGAAGCACCTTTTCAGCAGTGGGGACTAGAATTCAATGGGGAAATAAATCCAAACTCTTTAGGACAACATAGATGGATTTTGACAGCCAACGACAAAGTGGACCGAAGCAATACCTACCAGGAGGGCTACTAATGCAATGATTATGGATTTTCTGGAAGAAAACATTTTGGCTAGGTTTAGGTTCCCAAGGAGGATTGTGATAGACAATGCAACAACTTTAAAGTCTAAGAAGATGATTAATTTTGGTCATAAGTATCATATCATCCTTAACCATTCTACTACCTATTACCCATAGGGGAATGGGCTAGCAGAATCTTCAAATAAAATCCTGGTAAGGATTATTAAGAAGTTGTTGGAAGATAGCAAGAGAGCCTGGAATACAAAGCTGAAATATGCTTTGTGGGATGACAAAATCAACACAAAAAAGGAAATTGGTATGTCACCATTCTAGTTGGTATATGGAGCTGAAGTAGTTTTCCAACATCATTGGGAGTGCCAGTCATGAGGTTGTTGCAGGAACAACAAAATGAACCAAATCATATGCAGAGAAGAATCAATCAAATCATAGAATTGAATGAGTTAAGAGTCAAAGCCTATGGTAAAGTACATATACATCAAGAAAAAATGAAGAATACTTTTGATAGGAAGGTCAAAGAGAAGAAATTCTTGGTTTAAGATTTGGTTATGAAGTGGGAATTCCCCAAGGAAGATAAGCATGGAAAATTTGATCACATGTGGGTTGGTCCTTACACCATTGTAGCATACATGGGAGAGAATGTTTTCATTCTGTAGCATCAAGATGGATCTCAACTGAAAGGAGGTCCAATAAATGGAAGATTTCTCTAGCATTATTTGACTTGAAGGGAAGAGGTAAAATTTTGTATATATATTTCTTTATTTTCAAGCAATACAAATGGTGAGCCAAAGGATTTGAAGCCCAAAGAGAAGGCCCTGATATATATAGGGGTAGCCATGTTCCCTTTTCTTTTTTTTTTGTTTATAGAAACAACACAAATAAAAAGTTTTGAAGTTTGAAATATGGGGAGCTGCACAATGGATTCGACACTTGGTCTAGGGGTTCTTTGCTACCTCACAGGGAGGATATCATACCTCGTTGGAGACCCTTGTTAGAACTTTTTTTGTGCTAAGTAGTTGGAGAGGTATAAAACATTGTAAAGAGAAATAATGTCTATCAATATTCATATCATATGACCATGGAGGGTTTTCATAAGTTTTTGTGGAATTTTCGAAGGTTATTTCTAATAAAAGTTCCTAAAATAATTGAAGGATTCTAGATTGTGCAGTTTTAAAAGAGTATGTGGATGAGAAAAAATGTTCTAAGTTGTATATTGACATGAAGTGAAGAGCTTAAATGAACAGGGTTAAGAAATTCTTGAATCAATGAGAACAAGTTAACTGGAAGACACAATTGTACGTTGGATGAAGAAGGACTGGTAGATCTACGGTAATGAATAATTTCGTTGTTTAAACATGCAGGGAGAAATAAAATTCTTAAATCATCAAAATGGCGTAAAAAGGTTTGTGTTTCGATGGTGGAGATCAATGAACAGATCCGATCAATGGTGGAAATCCATTCCAAAATTTTATCTTGCACGATGTAAATCACTTTTTGGATTTCCAGAATCAATTAAAATACCTGCAGATTTCAATGGACGAGATTGTCGGTGACCTATACCAATGGAGGAGGTGAATTCCGTTGATCTAAGATGCTCAGGAAAAGTCACTTTCAAAATTTACAGAATGGTGTAAAGGGAGTGAATGTTTCAACTGTGGATATCAAGTCGGGGATAAACCTATGGTGGAGAATGATTCTGTTGATTGAACATGTGTGGAGAAAATCACTTTTAAAATTTGCGGAATTTGGTAGGCCCATCAAAATTGAATGAAGAAGATTAAAGGTGGATTTTGATCGAGGGCTGAGATCAATTCCACAAATTAGAGTTGCATGGAGAAAGATCAAAGTTGAGATTTGCAGAGTTGAGTATAGTCCACACATTTCGATGGTTCAAATGGAAATTAATATTAGATCAATGGTCCAAAATAGTTTTGCCAATCCAAAGTGCAGGGAAGAAAATTTTTGGTGGGAGTGCAAAAAGTGTATATGTGAAAGGTGATCAAGGGTGCAGATTTATGTTGAAAATGAATCTATTACTATAAATCAATCCGAGCATAGGAGCTATAAGGAGGGTATATCAGGCCATATAACTGGAAATCAAAGTTTAAGACAAAACAAAAAGGACGACTCAGATTGGTGGAAGTTACAAATCAAGGATGGAGATTTGTTTCGGTACCCAAAGTTGCATGAGAAATAAAGAGGGGTGAAATAAGCAGGAATAAGATAGTGTGGTTAACCAACAGTTAATAATAAAGGGCTCATATTGAAGAACAACAGATCTACAAGTGAGATTAGATTTGAATGAAAAATATGCACAATCAATATGAAGAATAAAATAATATAAGGACAAGCACATGGATGCAAACTATTTGTTTTTTCTGAAGGATTTGAAAACTAGAATTCAAATTGTGCAAAAGGCGCCACCATGGGCAAACTTTGGAAACATCTACCAGCTGACCAGGTAGGTTCATTTATCTATTCAACTAGTATTTCATGGTTGAAATGGAAGATTTGGAGGTTCAGAATCTTGAGTGTCAAAATGTTGAAGAATTTCTTGAGGATAAAGATTCTGAAATTTTTGACACTATCTTGCTAAATGATAATGTAGAATCCGCTAAAAACAAAAGTTGAAAATTCTCAAAGATCATGGAATTGATACTCATGGAGTATTTAGTTCATATTTCTTTTATTTTTCCGTTGAACAAACCTGAAATTGTATAGATTTTGTTGAGTGGTGCGCCAGTAATTATTCTCCTTCCTAGGGGGTAATAATGGATGCATCTAGGTCTAATATTTTGTGTCCAGTAAATTCCCTTGTCATCCGAAATACTCTGTTAGTTCCAGTTGTTTTTGTCCAAAATTAGAAAGAGTACAAAGAAGAAAACCTAGTCCAATTTTTCTGAGAGTCTTCAGTCAAACAAAAGGAAAATTTCTTCAAAGCCTGCTCAAAACTGGATAGTCAGTTGTTAAATATTCCTTTTTCCATTGATTACAACCTGTTTAATGAAGAAATCCAATCTATCTTAACCTTGACAAGTCAGTTTTTGGGTTTGGATACAAACAAATACATCACAGAACCATTATTAAGTCTATTGTTCACCCTTAGTATTGGTTAGGTAGAGTCTTAGCAATTGAGTCAGTCCATGTAGTCATCATGCCTTAAATTTGATGAGTTTTTAGTTGAGAACATCCATTCTCAACTATAAACTTCCACAGGACAAGATCTTTCAGATTTCAATATTTTCTGCTGAGGATGGTTTTAACATTCAATGAAGATAATTTACAGCTCCCAGAGATGAGAATAATAGATGAAATGAGCATATATTATTGTAAGTTTATTAATTTTCTCATGGAACTAGTGTATAATTTTTTCTTTCAAGAAAGATTACCCAGAGTATTACCAGATATGAAAGAAACATTATAGTTTTCACTTGAGAGAAGAACAGGAGATTGTTTCCTATCTGAACATGGCACAGTGATTAGGGTATATGGGTTTGTTCATCAACCCTATATCCTACCAGCATTTTTGACAGTAAGAGTGTTTGCATGAGAAATAATTAGATAAAGGTTGATAGTTGAATATGAACATTTCCTGAGCTATAAGAAGACTTTGGAAATTAAGTTTCCATGGATAGTAGGTACTTTGGTTATCAAGAGAAAACCAACTCTTCCAATGATCAAAAGCACGCTCAGGGAAATGGGATTTTCAATGGAAGCTGCTATTAATTATGACCCTCACCATATTATCTCAAATAGGAGACAAGAAAATAAAAATAAATCATTTGAGCATTATGAGGTGGAAGGATTGTCTGAATCAACAAATTGTATGGATTACCCCAAGGATATTAATAATGGTGAGAATATGCAAGAAGGTTCACTTTCATCTGCACCAGGGATCTCTTCTCCTCAGCAAGATATTTCTAGTATTGTTGTTGCAGCTACTCATGTCACTCCATTGGATAGCTTGTCTGAAAAAGTGAATAAGATGGATTTCTTAGAAGCCATGGATATAGATGAGGAAGATACCGCTAGAACACCCAAGAAGCACAAGATTGAAGAAGAAGGACAAGTTGTACCAGTCACAAAGCATAAAGGAAGACAGAAACATGTGAAGGTCAAATGCCTAGCCTTTGAATCTAGGAGTACACATTTGATAACATTCCTGAAGGAGCTCCAGATAAATACAAGTCCAAGACTGAATTGATGGACACATATAAAGGTGTCGGGGAAAAAGCTTCTAAGGAAAAATTGAAATTATGATGAAGTGAGAAAATTTTCTAGTCAAGATCTATCCTTAGTGACTATTAGTGACCAGGATAAAAACAAATTAAATTTGGCAGTGATATCAGCTGAAATGAGGATGAATTTGAAGAATATTCCTACTACTAATACGATACATTTACACAGAGAAATGGGCGATATCATTTGTACTGATTCTTTAAAAGCAACATTGTAGGTGTCAAAGTTACAATCAAGTAATGAAAGAGTTGAAGATTTACTCATAAAGGAGAAGGTGGAGAATAAATATCACCAGACGTAGATTAAGAAGATTCAAGTGAAATTATTGGTGGCTCACAGTCAAGGTGATAAGGGAACTGCCATAAAAAAATTGTTCAAAGAAAAATAAAATGCAATTCAATTGTTAAAAAAGAAGTTGAATATCCCATTTACTCAGCTTATACAAACTTATGAGCTGACAGAATTTGAAAAAGAAAAAGAAGCTTTGAATACTGAATTGATTGATTGTAAAGCAAGGTTGCTAAAGTTGGGGAAAAAAGAAAACAAATGGGAGAAAGATGCAGGACTTTGGGCTGAGAAATAAAAGAATTTTGAAACAAAAAAAGATGAACTAGAAAAGGAACTAAAAGAAAATAATAAGGATCAGCAAGTGCAAGTTATTTCACCTTCTGTACAATCTGGTGCAAATTCTTTGTCCCAAGCTATGGCTCAGGTAAGTATGAAAAATTTAGAAATCATTGGTTTGAAGAACCAAAATAGAAATTTAGAAGACATAGCTGAGAAAAGAGAAAAGGAAAGAAAGAAATTGGAAGACAAATGTAAGGAGCTGGTAGAAAAGAATAATAAATTGGAAAAATAGGTTACAGGATAGTCATCCTTACAGGGAGCAAAGCATCTTATCTGGGAAGTACTGATAGCAGAGGAAACCAAGCTCAGGCCTTACTTAGATTTTATTCTAGAAAATGGATTATTACACAAGCAGCTAAACAAAATGTCTTGATGGTAAAGTAGGTCTTAAATAAAAATCCTATAGACACATCTCATAATGCAATCAATTTTTTGAAAAGTTTGACAAAAGAGGAAATAAGGAAAGAAAATATCCAGGATAGGGTCTTGGTTATCACATGGGTAAGAAGAGTGGTGAATATATATCAACATTTAGAAATAGTTCAAGCAAAAAATGAGGTTATGCATAATCAAATTAAGGAATTCAATGAACTTTTTAATCCTTTATTCAAAAGAGGACTTCCTTTCTTTTGGGAAGAGAAATGTGGTCTTAGAAAGAGTATAATGATAGATTAATCAGTTGCATACTAGATCACATACATTTTGATGATATTCAACAATAATCCTTGTCATGAAAAGCTGTGATTGACAAATTGGCTGGAGACTTTGAAATGATGTTCGACTTTAAAGCTATGTGTGCCGAATTGCCAGATTTCTCTTATTCAGTAAACATGGAGCTTAGGGTATTGGATAAGGAGATGATAAATATGGATCTACAAGTTATTGATCAATGGAAGATAGTTGAAAATTATAGGAAAAGTAAATCCAACATGCTTGTTACCCCCATTTTTTATGTTTTATGTAAATCGTGGAAAATGTGCCACGCTAGAGTTTGTTGGAAGTTTGTTTCTCAAGTTGCAACTAATTTTGGCCTTGTTTCGAGGTTGGTCTCGAGGTTCTAAGAAACTATAAGTATACCCTCAACAGAGGAAGAAAGGGTTGAAAACCTTGAGACTTTTGCGTTATGTAATTTTGAGATTTGTCTTTAATAAAAGTTCCAGAGTCGATTGCTAGCCTTTGAATGCAAAGATTCATGTATATTTCTTAGTTACAGTCTGTGATTTCTTTTCTTTATGTGCATGTCCTTCTTGTTAATATTTCCATTATGTTTTCTTTCATATTTTAGATAAGTGTGTGATAGTTTATAGAATTCATACTTGGTTATGCTCTAGCTATTGTTTCATATATTCACAAATCGTTTCTACCAAAGTTAATGTAGAATTCATCTATTTGGTGCTTTGTGTTAATGGACTGTCATCATTTCTTCCTTATCATGTTGATGTATTTGTAACTTCGGAATGTATTCATCTATGTATATTATGTATTGTAACTCGATGTTTATTCTGGGATGTATTTATTACGTAATAGAGTCATGTTGTCATGCCCCGATGTTCTAATTGGCCCGAATCAATAATGTAAACAAGTCATGTCAAGTCATAGTGGGTAACCCTCCGATTGTGTAAGGGTTAAAGTCCCTGTAGTTCCGGGGCACTAGGGTTATTAGACTCTCCTAGTAGAGGTTGGCCCTAGTAGGGTTTTAGTCATGTCAGGATTAGTATAAATAGAGAGTTGGGGTCTCTATTTAGTACACATCACTCACACACTCAAGTGTAGTGCATAGTTGAGGAAGGAGAAGACACTGGGGCTAGACAAGAAGAAGATTACTGCTGTCGGGAGTGCATATTACTGTTTTGGGGTTTTACATCTTGTGATGATTCTGTCTTTGAGGAAGTTGTGGGGTTTTCTCCATTTATGATTTCCTCGATGAAAAACACTGTGTTCATTGTCTCTTGTGTTTGATTGCTGTACTTGTTGTTCTCTCAGTAAAGATCCTAACATAATGCTAGCTTAATGTTGAAAAACTAACATGGAATTAGAGCTAACTTGAGAAGAAGACACTGTGTAGCTACGGGAACTAGGGATTCCTAGTTTATGGATTTTACTCCACAAAATTTCAGCAAAAGTAAGGTGGAATAACTCTCCCCCTTAGGGCACATCTTTTTGTCGAAGCAAAATCCAATTATGAGGTTTTTCAGTTTTGGACATGTCACTACTGTCAAAAATTAGGGATTTTCATGAAGAGGAATTTTTTAGTGAGCCCAGGCCTGGGTTGATCTCCTCCCCAAAATTGAAGTTAGGAACAAATTTCAAGGCATTTGGGTGGACAGAACTTCGGAAAAGCAAAACCCTAATTTGCTCTTGAACTAGCTCTGCAGGATTTCAGCTCAAGTTTCAGATCCGACATCTTGAACCTGGTAAGATCTAAAATATTTTGTATTTCCATTTGAGATTTTCAGTTAATATGTCTCATCATACCAAGCTTGATGAAAATCTTGAGGGAGCTGATAACTTCCGAGCCTGGAAGTATGGGATCTCCCTGGTCCTGGAAGAAAATGAGTTAGACTCCTACATCCATGAGGAGGTTCCAGTTCTAGAGGGAGATGAGGCAAAGGCCTTACATAAGAAGAATATGGTTATGGCAAAGAGGATCATTTCTAATTCTATCAAGGATCACCTTATCCCACAGGTGTCCTCTCTCAAGACACGTAAATCTATGTTTGATGCCCTAACCAAATTGTTTGAAGGGAAGAACATAGACCGAAAGATGACCCTAAGAAACCAACTGAAGAATGTGAATATTCAAAATGCAGAAACAATTCAATCTTACTTCACAAGAGTTTCTCATATCAAAGAGCAACTAGAAGGAGTTGATGAAGAAGTGGAAAATGCAGAGATTGTAATGACTACATTGAATGGCCTTCCTAGGTCATGGGATTCTTTCATCCAAGGAATATATGCTAGAAAGAATTTAGTCAAGTTCAGCAAACTATGGGAAGAGTGCTCTCAAGAAGAAGCTCAGGTAGCAACTCGAGAAGAGAAGATGGGAAGTGAAGACCAAGCTCTCATGGTACACTCCAAGTCTCACTCCAAGTCAAGCAAAAAAAGACCTCATAGCTCCAGAGGTAAGCACTCTCACAAAGATAACACTAGAAGAGATGTATCTAGGATCATATTCTATGCATGTGATGAAGCATGACACTATGCAAGGAATTGTCCTAACAAACAGAAGATAGTAAAGAAGAGCAACAAAAGAAGACATCATGCTCATGCTGCAAAGGATGATGAACCATCCAGGAAGAGATCCATACATGAAAGTGAATATTCTTCAAGTGAGGATGAATATGTTCTGATATCCTCTCTCACAGGTAACATTACTCATGGAAGTGATGATTGGCTTATAGACAGTGGGGCTTCCAAACATATGACATGATTCAAGGAATCTTTTGTGAGACTGTCAGAACATGAATCACCTCACAAGGTAAAGCTAGGAGATGACTACCAATATTCAATAAAAGGTAGTGGGGAATATTCATATAAGTTAGACTTTGGAAAATATCTAACAATGAAAGAAGTATTGTTTGTTCCAAGACTCAAGAAGAACCTTCTCTCCATATCAGCATTAGATGCAAAAGGAATGCGGGTTGCATTCATAGATGGTCAAGTCATCATGTGGCCAAGAGGAAAGACTATCAATGATGTGGTAGTGATTGGAGAATAAGAAGGAGGATTGTACAAATTAAGGGGCCATCTAGAACAAGCCTTGGTCCATGACACAGTAGAGCCAAGTGAAATTTGGCATAGAAGGCTTGCACATGTGCATTACAGAGGACTACCTATTGTAAGTAAAGCTATTGAAGGTCTTCTAGAAATCCAAGCAAAACATGATGGGGTCTACAAGGGATGTGCGAAAGGAAAGAATACAAAGAAGACATTTCCAAGCAGCGAAAGCAAAGCAAAAGGAATATTGGAAATCATCCACTCCAATGTATGTGGTCCCATGTCATCAAACTCTCTAAGCGGGTATGCATATCATGTTTCTTTTATTGATGATTTTTATAGGAAGACATGGGTTTACTTCATGAAGAACAAAGACGAAGTATTCAGTAAGTTCAAGGAATTCAAATCCTTGATCGAGAACCATACTGAAAAGAAGATCAAGACCATTTGATCAGATAATGGCAGAGAATTCACTTCAAATGAATTCAAAGAGCTATGCAAAGAATCAGGGATTAAGAGGGAGTTGTCCACTCCTTATAATCCACAACAGAATGGGATTGAAAAACGAAAGAACATAACTATCATGGAAGTTGCAAAAGCAATGCTTCATGATCAAGACCTTCCTATGCATCTTTGGGCGGAAGCTGCTAGAACAACGGTGTATGTACAGAACTGCACTCCACATAGAGTACTCGAGAAAAAGACTCCTGAAGAAGTCTTCTCTGGAAAGAAACCAAAATTCAGCCATCTGAGAATATTCGGCTGTCTTATGTACATCCACATTCCAAAAGAGAAGAGGACTAAATTATATCCTTCAGGAAAGAAGGGTATATTTGTGGGATACTCTGAAAGCTCGAAGGCTTACAGAATATATCTCCCAGGATACAAGAAGATTGACATTAGCAGGGATGTGACATTTGATGATGACACAGCTTACAACAAATTCAAAAAGAGAACTACTGAAGAACCTAAAGAAGCAGAAGCACCCAGAATTCATGATACAACCATGAATGAAGAAACTTGAGAAAGAAGATCAAGAATTTGAAGAACCACAAAGACCTGTAGATCCACCTCTGGAGAAGAATCCTCATAAGAGGAAAAATGCTTGGGTACAAGAACTTATCCAAGGTGCAGAAAGATATGGGGCTGCAGAAGAGAATCACAGAGAAAGAAAGAGGACCAAATCCTGTTTTGGGTATGTAGCTTTACTATGTGATTTCATTGATAAAGAACCTTCTAGTTATGAAGAAGCAGGAAAACGAAAAGAATGGAAGGATGCTATGATCGAAGAGTACCAATCGATCATGAAGAATGATGTTTGGGATGTTGTCCCAAGACTAGATGGGAAGTCAGTTGTAACTTCCAAATGGATCTATAAGATCAAACATGTTGCAGATAGTAGCATTGAAAAATATAAGGCAAGATTTGTAGCTCGAGGTTTCTCTCAGAAAGAGGAAACAGACTATGAAGAAACCTTTGCTCCTGTAGCCAAATACACTTCCATCAGATCAGTACTTGCTCTGGCTGCAGTGATGAAATGGAAGATACACCAGATGGATGTCAAGACTGCTTTCTTGAATGGTGTAGTGGAAGAGGAAGTGTATGTATAACAACCACTTGGTTTTGAGACACATGACAGGGAATCTCATGTATGCAGATTGAAGAAAGCTCTGTATGGTTTAAAATAGGTACCCAGGACATGGTACGTCAGAATTGATATCTTTCTATCCAGTTTGGGATTTACCAAGAGTAAAGTAGATTTGAAACTTTACTACAAGGTTGAAGATGGCAACCCAATGATGCTTCTACTATATGTAGATGATCTGTTTTTGACAGGTATGAATGGGTTGATTACTGATACGAAGAGAAAGCTTGTTGCTGAGTTTGAGATGAAGGACTTCGGTATGATGCATTACTTTCTAGGTATGGAGGTGTGGTAGAGTATAGATGGAATCTTCCTTGGACAAGGGAAGTATGCAGTAGAGATCCTAAAGAGGTTTGGGATGATGGACTACAAGAATATGGCTGCACCTATGGCATCGAACTTGAATCTATTGAGTGATGCTTCATCAGAGTGGGTTGATGCTATGATGTATCGTCAGATGATTGCGTCATTGATTTACCTAACGAACAAGAGATCATACATTTACTTTGCTGTGAACACCTTGAGCCAGTTCCTGACATATCCGAGAAATGTTCACTTGATTGCTGCAAAGAATATTCTGAGGTACATGAGGGGTACAGTTGATTATGGGATCAAGTACGATGTGAATCAAAAGATTAACCTGGAGGGTTATGTTAATTCAGATTGGGCAGGCAGTGCTATCGATAGAAAGAGAAATTTAGGGTGTTGCTTCAGTATGGGATCAGGTGTGATCTCTTGGTTTAGCAAGAAGCAATCCTGTGTGGCACCGAGTACAACTGAAGCAGAGTATGTCGCAACTTGTTCAGCTAGTTGTGAGGTAGTATGGCTAAGGAAGCTACTGCCTGATTTATTTGATCTCCAAATGGATGCTACTTGTATACGTTGTGACAACTAGAGTTTCATGAAGTTGTCAGAGAATCCAGTGTTCCATGACAAGTCAAAGCACATCGAGATCAAGTATCACTATATCAGGGATATGGTGTAGAGAGGAGCAGTGAATCTCTAGTATGTTGCGATGGAGGAACAAATAGCTGATGTGTTGACGAAGCCATTGGCCAGAGTGAAGTTCGAGTACTTTAGGGAGAAGCTTGGTTTTCTCTAAGTAGAGGTTTCCTCCAAGGGAAAGTGATGAGTCCCAAAGCCATTCTGACGAGCAGGTCAGATGTAAGGGCTGAGCCATTTTGTCATGGTGAGAGGATTCAGTTCCTTCCATGTTAGATATGAGTGCTAAGATCCAAAGCCATTCTGATGAGCAGGTCAGATGTAAGGGCTGAGCCATTCTGTCATGGTGAGAGGATTCAGTTCCTTCCATGTCAGATATGAGTGCTGGCCATTCTGTTGAGTAGGACATATGTAAGGGCAACTGCCACTCTCTGGGAGAGTGGAGGCACCTGGTCCACTACCAGGTAGCTTAGTCTGGGACTGGGGGCCTTTCTGATGAGGGTGGAGGATTTGGTTCCTTCCAGGTCAGATGTGAGTGCATGCCCTTCTGTCACGGTGAGAGGATTCAGTTCCTTCCATGGCAGATGTAAGTGCAGGCCATTCTGTCATGGTGAGAGGATTCAGTTCCTTCCATGGCAGATGCAAGTGTGGGACATTCTGTCTTGGTGAGAGGATTCAGTTCCTTCCATGGTAGATGTAAGGGCGGGCCATTCTATCATGGTGAGAGGATTTAGTTCCTTCCATGACAGATGTGAGTGCGGGGCCTTTTTGATGTGATTGTAGTTTACTACATGATTAGATGTGAGTGATGGGTGTGCCTTTCTTACGAGTAGGTCATATGTAAGTGCTAGGTGTGCCTTTCTGACGAGTAGGTCAGATGTAAGTGTTGGGCAAAGACCTACCTGATGGCTAGGCCTACAACTAGCATGAAAGAAGGCTGGCTCTGTAGAACTTCCTATGACGAGATAGCACACATGATGATGACCAGATGAGATCCAGATCCGGTTATGATGACTTCAAGAGATCTAGATCGAGTGATGATCCAGACCCAGTCTAGTGATGATGATCTAGATCGAGTGATGATCTAGATCCAGTGATGTTGATCCAGATCGAGAGATGATCCATATTCAGTGATGCTGTCCCATGATGATCCAGATCGAGAGATGATCTAGATTCAAAGAATGAATATGACTTGAAGACGAAGATGACTTGAAGAGTCAGAAGACTCGAGATGCAGATGATGAGATGATCCAGTTGATATAGAGAACAAGACTAGTGCTGAAAATTGTGTCGAAAGAATACCTTCCTAGTTAAGAGGGAGTGTTGATGTATTTGCAACTTCAAAATGTATTCATCTATGTATCTTATGTATTGTAACCCAATGTTTATTCTGGGATGTATCTATTATGTAATAAAGTCATGTTGTCATTCCTCGATGTTCCGATTGGGAGAATTAATAATGTAAACAAGTCATGTCAAGTCATAGTGGGTAACCCTTCGATTGTGTAAGGGGTAAAGTTCCCGTAGTTCTGGGGCACTAGGGTTATTAGACTCTCCTAGTAGAGGTCGGCCTTAGTAGGGTTTTAGTCATGTCGGGATTAGTATAAATAGAGAGCTGGGGTCTCTATTTAGTACACATCACTCACACCCTCAAGTGTAGTGCATAGTTGAGGATGGAGAAGACACTGGGGCTAGACAAGAAGAAGATTATTGCTGTCAGGAGTGCATCTTACTATTTTGAGGTTTTACATCTTGTGCTGATTCTATCTCTGAGGAAGTTGCGGGGTTTTCTCCATTTATGGTTTCCCCGATGAAAAAAACTGTGTTCAGTGTCTCTTGTGTTTGATTGTTGTACTTTTTGTTCTCTTAGTAAAGATCCTAACACAATGCTAGCTCAATGTTGAAAAAATAACATGGAATCAGATCTAACCTGAGAAGAAGACACTATACAGCTACGGGAACTAGGGCTTCCTAGTTTGTGGATCTTCCTCCACATATTTTCAGCAAAAGTAAGGTGGCTTACTCTATTTCAACCACAACAATATCTGAATTTCATTTCATGTCTATATCTGACCTTGTTATATATCTATGAGAGATCCCTCTCTAGAGATGAAGAAGCCAACTCCCTTTCTCAAAGTGGTTCTACTGTTACCTTGGGGTTCACCTACCTTGGGTGCGATTTTGTGTGCTAACACACTCTTTGGGTCAGTAACACATGGAGAAGACACATGGCTTATTGATAGTGGTGCCTCAAAGCACATGAAAGGAAAGAAGCAAACTATGTTGATACTTTAAGAAAAGAACTATTCTCAGAAAGTATCTCTAGGAGATGACTATAAATATCCCATCAAAGGCCTTGGTGAATGAAGCTACAAGCTTGACTCCGAAACCTCCATGAAGATGGAGGAAGTACTATATGTACTAGGTTTTTAAAAGAATCTACTTTCCATATCAACACTATATAAAAAAGGATATAAAGTTGCTTTTAAAGATGGACAAGTACTCATGTGGTTTGAAGGAAATACAATTGAAGATGTTGTGGTCATTGGTGAAGAAGAAGGAGGTCTAGACAAACTCAAGGGACATCTAGAGACAGCCCTTGTCCATGATACCACTAGCTCAAGTGAACTATGGCATAGAAGGATTTCTCACATCAAATACAAAGAATTACCTTATGTGAGCAAAGTGGTAACATGTTTACCATATCTAAATATTGATCCTGAAGGAACTTGTAAAGGATTTCCAAGAGGAAAGAAAATCAAGAACCCATTTCCTAAAAGTGAAATAAACACTAAAGGTGCATTGGAATTAATTCAATCTGATGTATGTGGTCTTATTCCATCCACATCCTTAAGTGGTTATGAATACTATGTCACATTTATTGATGAATATTCAAGAAATACATGTATATACTTCTTGGAGACCAAGAGTGAAGTGTTCAAGAAATTCAAATCCTTAATAGAGAACCATTCAGAAATAAGAATCAAGACACCGAGATTAGATAATCATGGAGAATATACTTCAAAAGAATTTGAATCATTCTGCAAAGAAGCTGGAATAGAGAGGGAACTAACCACTCCCTACAATCCCCAACAGAATGGTGTTATGGAAAGAAAGAATAGAACCATTATGGAAGCAGTGAAAACAATGATTCATGACCAAGACCTTTCCATGCACCTTTGGCCTGAAGCATCAAGAACAATTGTGTATGTGCATAATAGATTATCTCATAGTGCTATTGGATTCAATACTCTTGAAGAAATGTATATAGGAAAGAAACCTAAAGTGATCCATCTCAATATATTTGGTTGTCTAGTATATGTGCATATTTCGAAAGAGAAGAGAACCAAGTTGGATCCTTATGGAAAGAAGGGAATATTTGTTGGATACTTTGAAGTTTCCAAAGCCTTTATAGGATATACATTTCACGATTCCATCATATAAAGATTAGTAGGGATGTGACATTTTATGAAGAAACATCTCTTAAGAAATACAAAATGTGTCAGCTTGAAGAAGTACATGAATAGGACGTACCTCTCAGAAAGGTAGAAGTTGAACCATCTCCTAAAATAATAGCATCAGAAGATCATGATATGCTAGAATCTCAGGACCCCCCTACTATGTATATCTCTCAAAAGAGAAAACCTTCTTGGGTAAGATAAATAACACAATAAGCATAGAAGTATGGAGCTCCAGAAGGATCCACAAGAACATGAAAGAGATGAAAGCCTTACTCCATTTATGTAGCTTTGATCTGTGACCTTGTAAATGAAGAACCTGCCAACTATGAGGAAGCTATACAAAATAAAGAGTGGGTGGAAGAAATGATGGAAGAATACCAGTCCATAATGAAGAATGACGTTTGGGATATAGTACCCAAACATAAAAAAAGAGCGTGGTATCTTCTAAGTGGATCTACAAGATAAAAAATTCAATTGATGTAAGTATTGAAAAGTACAAGGAAATATTTGTCTCTAGAGGATTCTCTCAAAAAGAGGGGATTGATTATCAAGATACATTTTCTCTAGTAGCAAGGTACACTTCCATCAGAACCATCATGGCACTTGCTTCCATGATGAAGTGGGATATACACCAAATGTATGTAAATACAACATTCCTAAATGGTGTGATTGAGGAAGAATTTTACATTGAACAACCACAAGGATTTGAAGTCAAAGATAGAGTGACTCATGTATGTAAGTTGAAAAAGGATTTGTATGGATTGAAGCAAGCTCCTAGAGCTTGGCATGGAAGAATTGATAGCTTCTTGACAAGCTTGGGTTTTACCAAGAGTAATGTCGACCATAACCTTTAAATGAAGGTTATGGATGATGAAACTCTCATACTATTGCTATATGTGGATGATCTATTTCTTTCAGGAAATGAGAAACATATCATAGATTGCAAGAAGAAGCTAACTGCAGAATTCGAGTTGAAAGATCTTGGATTGATGCATTATTTCCTTGGGGTAGAAGTGTGGTAGAGCCTAGAAGGAATATTTATTAATAATGGAAAGTATTAGTGGAAATCTTGAAAATATTTGATATGTTGGATTGTAAAGCCATGGACACACCCATGGATGCCAACCTAAAGTTGTTATATTATGAATTATCAGAGTTAGTGGAAATGAATCAGTACAGACATATTATTGGGCCATTGATGTATTTGATGAATACAAGACTAGATATATTGTTTGATGTGAACACCTTAAGTCAGTTTATAGTTAAACCTAGACAGGTTCACCTAATAGTTGCAAAGCATGTGATGATGTACCTAAACGGTACTATAGACTTTGGACCATATTATGATAGAGATCATGACTACAGATTGTATGAATATATAGATTTAGATTGGGCAGGAAGTGTCATAGACAAAAAGAGAACCTTAGGTTGATGTTATTTTCTGGGATCCTCCATGATCTCATGGTTTAGTAAGAAACAATCCAGTTTTTCTCTCAGTGCGGTTGAAGAAGCATACATAGCAGCTTGCTCCGCTAGTTGTGAAGTGATATGGCTTCATAAAATGATTCCAGACCTATTTTAAATGGAGTTGGACACCATAGTGATTCTATGTGACAACTAAAGATGTATGAAGATGACTGAGAATCCAGTGTTCCATGATAAATAAAAGAACATATAAATATGATATTTTTTTATAAGAGATATGGTAAATAAGGGAGCTATAAAACTCCAGTATGTGAGTAATGATGATCAAGTTTCTGATGTGCTGACCAATCCTCTATCTCAAGTGAAGTTTGAATACTTTTGTGAAAATCTTGGTGTAGTCCAAAAATATTGTCCTTTCAAGGAGGAACAATGATGATATGGACCCTTCTCGAAAAGGAGGAACAAGTCAAAGATATGGACTCTCCTCGAAAAGGAGAAACGGGTCGAAGATATGGACTCTCTTCGAAAAGGAGGAACAAGTTGAAGGTATGGACTCTCCTTGGAAAGGAAGAATAGGTCGAAGATATGAACCCTCCTCAGACAATGGGGGAGCAGGTTGATATAGATCCTACTTGGAAATGGGGAGTGATGATGAGACTGTCATTAATGACAATGATCCTCTCTTGAGGATGGTCTTGCGAGAAATCAACACTCTGCTCTTGAGAGTGGTCCTTACTAGATGAGGATGGTCCTGCATATGTTACTTTCACATGGAGAGTGTGTTGATGTATTTGTAACTATGGAATGTATTCACTTGTATATTTTATGTATTGTACTTCAATGTTTATTCCAGGAAGAATCTGTAATATAATTGAGTCATGCCATATCCCAATGTTCCTATCGGGAGATTCAATAATGTAAACAAGTCATCTAAAGTCACAGAGGGTAACCCTTCTTATTGATCAAGGGTTAAAGTCCCTGCAGTTGTGGGGCCCTAGGGTTATTAGACTATCCTAGAGAATTTGGCCCTAGGTGAGTTATTGTAAGTCAGGGAAATAGACCCCACCATTGTGTTAAGGTTAACCCTCCTTGTTGATCGGAGGGGCAAAGTCCCCATAGTTGAGGGGAACTAGGGTTATTAGACTCTCCTAGAGATGTTGGACCTGGTAAGTAATTGTTAAGTGAGGCCAACATGTTGTAGTGGACATTAAGTGAACGAAAGAATATAAATAGAGAGTGAGCCTCTCTATTTATCATACACACACTCACTCATTGGGGCGCATGAGTGAGAGAGGAAAAGCTCTCTCAAGTGATAGAGAGAGAACAATTGTGGATCTTATCTTTTCTGTCTTTGGGTTTTACTGGTGCCATTGGTGCTCATTCTATCTCTACGGAAGTTGCGAGGTTTTATCCTTTATGGTTTCCCCAAGGAAAATTATTTGTCTCTTGTCTCTTGTGTTTATTTCTATGCATGTTGTTCTCTTAGATAAGATCCGAAGATCATATTGCTTAAATGATAAAAATCTAACATGGTATCAGAGCTAACCTGAGAAGAAGACATTGTTCAGCTATGGAAGCTAGGGATTCTTACCTTTTGGGTCTCTCTCCACAATCCATCAGCAAAATTATGCTAGGCTAACTCTCCATTGAAGGGCGCATCTTTCTGTCGAAGCAGAATTTGATTCCGGGCATTTTCAATTTTTGGTGCAGGAAATTAGGAGTTTTTACAGAAGAGGAATTTTTGAGTGAGCCCAGCATAGGATTTCTCTCCTCATCAAAATATAATTTTAGAGACCTGGGTCGAGATTTTTGGTTGGGTGAAACTTCGGGAAAGTCAAACCCTAGTTTGACCCCGGGCCTAAAAAACCCTAAAATACTGAAACTGATAAGTTTTGGTACATTCGCTATATCTCAGGATTGAATAAGTATTAGGGGCTGAAACTCTCATAGGTTAAATATAAATTACTTATGTACATTGTGTCCAAGTTTCAGCCTCATATTATCTATATTATAGGACATATGATTCCTCCAAGTCAGGGTTCCAGCCTCTGCTAGGATTCCTTCCCAAATAGGACACATGGGGAGAATTGTTATATCTCAGGATACGAAGGTCCAAATGAAATTTATGAAGATGTTATAGAAACAGCATGGAATTTAATTTTTATGGTCAAAGTTTCAGACCTAGAAGATGAAATAGTGACACGTGGCATTCCATACAACTTCAGTATACTGAACAGTCCTGAAACAGGTCACCTTGGGAAAATGCTCATAAGTCCCAATTGGAGAAACCAATTCTGATGTAACCTATGGTGTTGGAACAAGGATAGATGAGGATACCTTAGTCCAAAATTTAAGACACATAGACGTAGTAATTTCAGAGATACCACAGAAATAGTATTAGGCATTTATGCAAAAGAAATTGGTAAGCTAGGGATTCCTGTTCCGGGAGCTTCCCTCCACTATTTTAAAAAAAGGAGTACATTGTACAGCTCACCTTGAAGAGGCCTATCTTTCTATCCAATCTGATCTGAAAGGTTTCAAGTTTTGAAAATTAGGGTTTCTCTCACAAACCCAAGATCAGCCAGCTCTAGAACTAGGATGGACACCTCAAATCGGTAAGATCTAATCTTTTGCTATTTACAGTTGAGGTTCTCATTTCAAGATGACTAATCACACCAGATTGATGACAATATTGGTGATGCTAACAAATTCCAAGCATGGAATTATAGGATCTCACTATTTCTTAAAGGAAATGAATTGGACACCCACATAAGTAGACATGTTCCAGTTCCAGAGGGAGATGAGGCTAAAGCCTTACTCAAGAAGAACTTGGTCAAGGACAAGAATATCATTGCTGATTCAATAGAGGATAACCTTATACCACAAGTGTCTTCCTAAAGACACCTAAAGAGATGTTTGATTCCTTGAACAATCTATTTGAATGGAAGAACATAAATCAAAATATGACTTTGAGAAAACAGTTCAAGAATGTGAAGATCCAGAATGCAGAAACCATACAATCATACTTTACAAATCAAAGAAAACCTTGATGTAGTAGAAGAAGAAGTGGAGAATGTAGAAGTTGTGATAACCACCTTGAATGGCCTCCCAAGATCATGGGATTAATTCATTCAAGGAATGTGTGTGAGAAGGAAGTGATTACTTTCAGCAGACTTTGGGAAGAGCACACACAAGAAGATCGACTTTTAATAAGAGAGAAGAAGATGGGAGCAACTGAAGATCAAGCTCTCACCATCCAAAGAAGATCCCTCAAGCGATGAGGAATATGAAGGACTCAAGTCTTGAAGAACCTCTTATCCATCTTATCATTTGGATAATAAATGATGTTGTTATGAATGAAGAATATGATGAGGCTCAAGAAGGAGTCTACCATGAAACAAATAAAGATAAGTATTCAATTGTCATTTCATGATATTGTTTTGTTATGCATTTGTTTATATTCAGTTGATGTATTATGCATGATAGAATGTTTTCATTAATGACAATATACTACTAATGTGCATGTGATGGGTAAGTAGCTCATGGTGCTATACAACTCTCCATTTCTACTTATCTAGAATGAAACCTCTTTGCTGGCATATTGGATTAGTGCACAATCTCAATGTTGTCCTGGTAGAGATGGATGACATCTAGAAAGTTTCCGTGAGATATGGATGATTGTTGTATTGGATAAAATAGTTGCATGATCATATATTTATGCATAAGAATTTACCATTATGAATATGCATTATGAAATGTTCTAATCATACAACTGGTGCATTTGACTTGTAGGAAAGATCGTGTACAATTGCCTACAAGAAAAGAAGGATGAGACTTGTTCCAAAGAACAAGTGACAACAATTCAAGACGAAGAATAATATTACGAATGCAACGACATCATTGATGCATAAAATTCTAGCTATGAAGAAGTATCCAAGAAGATAGGGAATACCAATTCAAGAGAATGATGTCTAGGATGCAGCATCGAGACCTGAAGGGAAGTCCGTAGTATCTTCCATATGGATCTAGAAGATCCAGCATGTAGTAGATGGAAACATCGTGGGATACAAGGTAGGATTTGTAGCATGAGGCTTCTCATGGAAAGAAGGCATAGACTACAAAGAGACATTTGCAGTTAGTGGGAGTTAAGGCACATGATATGGAATCATGTGTGAAAATGAAGGAAGGCCTTGTACGAGCTCAGAAAACACCCATGGGATAACACATACATGAGGAGCTTGAAGATAACCTAGAGTGATGAAGATCTGAACCTTTGATACAGGTTGAAGATGAAAGCCTATAGAGGATGACAAGCTCACAGATGGGTGCGAGAAGAACTTTTGAAAAATTTCAAGATAGAGGATCTTGGTATCTAGTGATCCTAGATAGATACATAGAATATTAGTAGTAGAGGAAACCACTTGTCACTCTGGTACATAATGTTTTAGTGCATTGAGTACGAAAGACAGAGGGAGAATGATGCTCCTCTTCAGAGGGAGTGACTACAGAATATATTGAGGTTCAACATGGTACGAAAGGATGGAAAACTTACTGATGGATCTAGGATTTATAGAGAGTAAAGTGGATTCCAACCTTTGCTTCAAGGTTGAAGGAGGAAGACCAGTGATGCTCCTGCTATATGTCGATGAATTGTTCCTGACAAAGAAGAGGAACTCATTAAATTTGCAAGCAGGAGACTTGATGCCAAGTTTGAGATGAATGACTTGGGTATGATGCACTACTTTCTAGGCATGGAGGTGTGGCAGAATGCAGTAGAGATCCTAAATAGATTCAGGATGATGGACTGCAAGGCCATGACCACACCTATGGCATCGAACCTGAAGCTATTGAGTGTTGCTTCATCAGAGTCGGTTGATGCCACGATGTATCATCAGATGATTTGTTCCTTGATGTACCTGACAAATACAAGACCAAATATTTGCTTTTCTATGAACACCTTGAGCCAGTTTCTGACGGATATAAGACATGTTCACTTGATTGCTGTAAATCATATTCTGAGGTACCTAAAGGGTACAATTGATTATGGGCTTAAGTATAAGGATGATTAGTAGATTAACCTAGAAGGTTATGTTGATTCAAATTGGGCAGGCAGTGCCATCGATAGAAATAGAACTTCAAGGTGTTGCTTTAGTATGGGATCATGTATGATCTCTTGGTTTAGTAGGAAAAAGTCTTGCGTGGCACTAAGTACAGCTGAAGCAGAGTATGTCGTAACTTTTTCAGCTAGTTGTAAGGCAGTATGGCTAAGGAAGCTACTGTTTGATTTATTTGATCTTCGGTTGGCTACTACTTGTATATATTGCGACAACCAGAGTTGTGTGAAAGTGTTTGAGAATTTGGTGTTCCATGACAAGTTGAAGCATATCGAGATCAAATATCACTATATCAGGAATATGGTGTAGAGAGGAGCAATGAAGCTCCAGTATGTTTCGATGGATGAATTAATAGCTGATGTGTTGACTAAACCATTGGCCAGAGTGAAGTTTGAGTACTTCAAGGAGAAGCTTGGTGTTCTCCAGATCGAGTTTCCCTCCAAGGGAAAATGATGAGTCCATGAGCCATTCTAACATGGTGAGAGGATTGGTTCCTTCCATGGTCAGATGTAAGTGCTGAGCCATTTTTAGGTGATTGTGGGATGTGTTCCCACTTGATCAGATATAAGCGCTGAAGGCCATTCTCTGGGAGAATGGAGGCACCTAGTCAGTTACCAGGAATACTCAGCCTGGAGCTGAGGGACATTCTGATGTGACTGTGGGATGTGTTCCCACATGATCATATGTAAGTGTAGAGCCATTCTGATGTGACTGTGGGATGTGTTCCCACATGATCATATGTAATTGCATAGAAATTCTGAGGAGATGGTGGGATTTGTTCCCACATGATCAGATATAAGTGCTGAACCCTTCTAGCATGGATGCGGGATGTGTTACCCACATGGATGGATATAAGTGTTGATCCCTTCTAGCATGGATGTGGGATGTGTTCCCCACATGGCTCGATATAAGTGTCGAGCCCTTCTAGCATGGATGCGGGATGTGTAACCCACATGGTTGTATATAAGTGTTGAGCCCTTCTGACATGGTTCTTGGATGTATTCCTCCCATGGTCAGATATAAGTGCTGATCCATTCTAACATGGTTCTTGGATGTCTTCCTCCCATGGTCAGATATAAGTGCTGAGCCTTTTCGATATGGTTATTGGATGTGTTCCACCCATGATCGGATGTGAGTATTGAGCCTTTCTGATATGGTTCTTGGATGTGTTCCTGCCATGGTCAGATGTGATTTTTGAGCCTTTTCGGTATGGTTCTTGGATGTGTTCCCCCCATGATCGAATGTGGGTGCTGGGCCTTTCTAACATGGTTCTTGGATGTGTTCTGCCCATGGTTAGATGTGAGTGCTGGGCATGCCTTTCTGACATGGTTGTTGGATGTGTTCCTCCCATGGTCATATATAAGTGCTGGGCGGGCCATTCTGACATAGGGTCAGATATAAACACTAATGAAGAACTACATGGAGGCTAGGCCTATAACCAACATGAAAAAGGGCTGGCTCTGTAGAAATTCCTGTGATGAGAAGAATGAAGAGATAGCACCATTTGATTGAGATAGTGGAAGCAATGATGATGATGATGATCTAGTGATGATCCAGTTTTGATGATGATCCAGCTTTGATGATGATCCAGTGATGATCTAGATCTAGTGATAAAGATGACCTGAAGATGAAGATGACTTGATGATGATCCAAATGATACAGAGAAGAAGATTTGTGCTGATAAATTGTATCAAGAGAATACCTTCCTAGTTAAGAGGGAGTGTTGATGTATTTGTAACTTCAGAATGTATTCACTTGTATATTTTATGTATTATACCCCAATGTTTATTCTGGGAAGCATATGTAATATAATTGAGTCATGTCATATCCCGATGTTCCTATCGGGAGATTCAATAATGTAAACAAGTCATGTAAAGTCATAGAGGGTAACCCTCCTTATTGATCAAAGGTTAAAGTCCCCGTAGTTGTGGGGCCCTAGGGTTATTAAACTATACTAGAGAAATCGGCCCTAGGTGATTTATTGTAAGTTGGGGCAATAGTCCCCACCATTGTGTTAAGGTTAACCATCCTTGTTGATCGGAGGGGAAAAGTCCCCACAGTTGAGGGGCACTAGAGTTTTATAATCTCCTAGAGATGTCGGCCCTGGTAAGTAATTGTTAAGTGAGTCCGACATGTTGGAGTGGACATTAAGTGAATGAAAGAATATAAATAGAGAGTGAGCTTCTCTATTTATCATACACACACTCACTCATTGGGGCGCATGAGTGAGAGAGGAGAGAGAGGAGAATCTCTCTCAAGTGAGAGAGAGAGAACAACTATGGAGATCATCTTTTTTGTCTTTGGGTTTTAATGTTGCTATTGGTGCTCATTCTATCTCTGAGGAAGTTGTGGGGTTTTCTACTTTATGGTTTCCCCGAGGAAAATTCTTTGTGTCCCTTGTCTCTTGTGTTTATTGATGTGCATGTTATTCTCTCAGATAAGATCCTAAGATCATATTGCTTAAATGATAAAAATCTAATAGTGTACCTACATTTATATGTAGATGCCATATAATAAAACTCACTTGAGAGTGGTCCTAGATTTAACACTGAGAATTATCTACAATGAGTCCTTATGGATTCCAAATATGCAGTAGGAAATGTTACTCTCGCATGTAGAGAGTACCTACATTTATATGTAGATGTCGTAGAATAACGCTCACTTGTGAGCGATCCTAGATTTAACATTGAGGATGCTCTACGATGAGTACTTTTATACAGTGTAGTATAACACTAGCATGGAGTGGTCCTAGCTTCAATGCTGAGTATTTCCTATGATGAGTCCTTATGGACGATAGGTCCTACATTCACATGCAAACAAGATCTACATTCAGTTGTAGACAATTAAGTTGGTCGATAATATGGACCCTCCTCATTAAGGGGGAGTAGGATGATGAGGGATTGCATCATCCTTGGACCTATGTCTTAAAGTGATAGGGATTGATCATCCCAAAAATATATAATGTGTACTACAGGTAGTTTTGCTGCAAAGTATCAAGAAGATCGAAGTGTTGCTGCAAAGGATCAAGAAGATCAAAGTGTTGCTGCAAAGGATCAAGAAGATCAAAGTGCTGATGCAAGGGATCAAGAAGATCGAAGTGTTGCTACAAAGGATCAAGAAGACCAAAGTGCTACTACAAAGGATTGAGGACATTGAAGTGCTGCTGCAAAGGATCAAGAAGATCGAAATGATGCTACAAAGGATCAAGTGATCGTATGTTGTAGAAGATAAAGACACAGTGCTATATAAGGAAATGTTCTAGTATTGAAGACATTGAAGAGTAACTATTCCAGTTACTAACTGTGAAAAATTCCTATGGCGTATAGATGTATTACATTGATACTGCTGAAGATTCTCTCTCTCGTTACTCCTATAGCTGATGATGATGTTGTCAGTACAATACCCTTCTTGTTAAGGGGGAGTGTTGAAATATTATAACTTCAAAGGATATTCTAAATGTATTTTATTGATGTACCCCAAGGGAGATGTTATTTTTCCTACGTCAAGATGTTATTATTGGAATTGGCCATCATAGAGTCATGAGGTAAATCCTCCATTGTAAGTTGGGTCATTAGTACCCCAATGAATATAATAAAATATTGTTTTGTGATTTCCTAGGTGAATTCGTCCCATATAGTTTAGTGGGGATGAATTGATTAGGTTAAAAGTCAGTTGACAAAAAGAGTATAAATAGAGTGGATGTGCTTCTCATTTGAACATAGACAGACTCACTCGTGTAGTGCATATGAGAAAGAGAGAGACATACCAGAAAGGAGGAGGAATACCTTTTTGGGGGTTTTATCTTATACATCTTATACAAAGGAATTTTTGTTGGGTTTTCTTCCCCTTGAGGGTTTCCCAGGATAAATCTGTGTCTATCTCATGATTGTGTTTCTTTCAGTGATTCTGCATATGCTACTGTTGTGAATTTGGATTAAACACTAATGATATCTATCCTAGCATATGAAATCTTAACAAGCAAGGGGGAAAAAATGCTGATTTTATCTATTTCAACTTCATCCACTACAACCTCATCATACCTGCCATGTCATTACTCTTTTTATTTTTATTTTTATATTTCACTGAGTTTTCCCTGCCATCATATCCTTTTGTTATCCTTTTTCATTCATGAACTCCTTTGACCTCAATGACAACCATACTCAACATTCTCCCCATTTGGGATTGATGGAAACACCTAAACATTTTCATGCTAAAGAGGGGTTCATTCCTTTATCCAACCTCCACCATTTGAATTTCCTTTGTCTTCCTTGGCATCACCTTGAACTACATAGCTTGGTACATGTGACAGAGTACCATGAATTCATTGTTAAGATGAACTATTCATGATTTTAACTTAGGTAGACTAGTGTGAGAGAAGAACCTGGCCTACAACTCGTGCCCTATAGTCGCAATTTATAGACCTTTTGTCCAGCTGGTGTTAGAGTGCTAGAAGGGAACTGGAGGTTTCTCGAGGGACTGTTAAGTTAAAGAAAGGAGTGTGTTCCTATCATTGTGCAAATTGATGGGAAAGGAGAATTGAGGATTGAGATAGTTATGGAGGGGGTTTCATCACCAGTGGGTTGCATGAGATGTTTAGATTTCTAGAAACTGTTGGAAAAACTTAGTCCTTGTCGATTGATATCTCCATCTCGGGGGTGTCCTGTAAAAGTAAGTTTTAGCTTGACAGTGACTATGGTTTGGAGGAACATCCTTCACCTACATCTAGTTGGAGAACAATTGCTTTAAAAGATAAGTCTCTTATTTTTATGAATGGCATGAGTAATTTTTTCCTTGCATATTTCTTATTTATTGTTTAATGATTGTATAAATGATTGGAATTGCATGGCATGGAATGTATATTTTATATTTGAAGTTCTTGTAAATTAAAATGTATGCATGAGTTAATTTGGGAAACCATGTATTTTTATTTTGTTGTTTAATTAATTGAAATATGAAAAACAAAATTGGAAGCCATAGATGAATTTGGATATGGAATTTGGGTACGTTGTTGCCCCTTTGTTCGAATTAGGCTGTCGAGTACGTTATAGAGTGGTATCAGAGCAAGGTTATTATCAATGGGATTGAATAGGGTGAAATTAGATTCTTTTTATAGAATCAGAGTTGGCGTAGGAAGTGCTTGGAAGGATGTGTAAGTGGAAACTGAAGAAACAGAGGCTGCACATTAAGTGTTTGAAGAAATGTGTGCAAGATAATTTGGGAAAAAATAGTAGGGAATCCTCCCAATGGTTTAATTTTTATGTGTATAAATGACTGAATTATGGATTTGGTCAAATTTTGAGAGTAGGCATAGTAAAAAATGTATCGTTTAAGTTGGTTCTGTTTAAATTGGAAAACAAATTACAGTTTGTATGCTAGTTGTTTGATGAAATGTCCCTATGAAATTCATGTGAAAATTTGAACTTGTGCCAAGATTACAGTCTGTGAATTGACATGAAAAATCTCATTAAGGGGAAAAGGTTGTCATAATTATCTATTAGCAAAGTGTATTTTTTTTGTTTTCCAAGTGTGAGTTTTTGATGGGCATATGTTGATGAGAATATGCCAAGTGAAACTTGGTTATTGTTGTCACATACATAGTAGTTTGGATACCATTATTCCTTAGCAGTCCCAAGAATTTATATAAGCCAATCCTTTACTTTGAGATTAATAGATGATGACCTTCTAGTTGATGATCACTCTCATTTAGTAGATCTAGAGAATTCATATTGGCTACTTCTATGCCATGACTAATCCTCATGACCCCATATTTAGTGATTGAGTTAGCCATTTGCATGACCCAGAGAAGAGTTGATGACAATGCCCATGATGTGCAGTAGCGACAGTGTCTCGGTTCCCTTCATATTGTTCAGATCAGATGCAGGGATATGACCCAGGTGATATTATGGATTTGTACACATGCTTTTTTTTAACTCTATTGTTTATTTTAGTAGTGAGACTTGGTTGATAGTGGTTGTATGTTGGCGATATTTTATTTCTTTTATTGGAATCTAAAGTATAAGTGATCTAGTTTCTATGTCCAAGAGATTCATTTGTATACTCGTTGGTCATCCCCTACTTGTAATATGGAGTTGGTCATTTCCAATAGCGGACACAACTTGCTAGCCTTCAGGTCACCTTCATTGTCTCCATCCATATGTTTCCTTCCCTTCTTTATGTTTAACCTTGAATTGTAACTTGACTAGTGACATATAGGATTTCCCCCACCTTAAACTCTAGGTTGGAATATGTATCCATGTTTAAATTATGTCTCAGTGTTGGTTTTTTGTGATTTTGATAACATATATGGTATTCCTCTAGGTATTGAACATAAGTCATCTTACCAAAAAGTCTATTTAGACACTAAGGAATAAAAAATTAAATGGTTATTCTAAATGTATTCCCAACGAGCAAAACAAAAGTGTCTTTAAACCCTATTGCGAATAAAATTAAAGTTATTCATTTTCCAAGAGATGAGCACTCATCCTTTGTATGATGTGAGGTTGTTTTCCCCCAAAGGTAAATAGGGTGGTCACTCCATCGCACCTATGGATGGTGGTGGGCAATGGAGGTCATACCAAGTCATTATCTGAGGCCCACAAGGCTATTAAGGGAACCTACTCTTGGAGGATGGCTAGTTAAATGAAATAAATGTTTTAAAGAGTCGATGGCCATAGGCTGAGCCCTCGTTCATTGTATAATGTACGACTCAATTTCCCCCATAGGGAAATAAGGTGAGACTGAATTGTCAGGGTTATGTATTTATCATTTTCCCGAAGCCCATAAGGATTTTGAGGGCACCTTCCTTTGTAGGTTAGCTAGTGTCTTTTGTTGCAAAAATAAATTGCTTAAAAGGTTGCTTGTCTAGATTTTAGTGGAGCCTTCTCAATATTCCACCCATTCGTGAGACACTGCCATTCCCTATTGTTCACCTAATCTAGCCTATGTGTTGTGTGGATCGCATGTTCCTTCTGCTTAGATGCTTACAATTTCAAGTTTCAAGTCATTCTCTTAGCCTTACCTTGTTTATTCACCTTCACCATTGACTATGGAAATGGCTAAATCGAGAAATGAGTATACAGTGGAGGTTCTTGTTTAGAACAACTTATTACTTTGATTTATATATATGTATGTATGTTTACATACATACATACATACATACATACATATATACATACATACATATACATATATATATACATATACATATACATATATACATATACATATATATATACATATACATATACATATACATATACATATACATATACATGTACATGTACATGTACATGTACATGTACATGTATATGTATATGTATGTATATGTATATGTATATATATAGTGGAAGCTACTTGTACTTGAGTCTTATTGTTAATATAGACAATTGAGCATGCATATCAGTTTTTATACTTTATAGTATCAGAGTTTAGCATTTGGGTCATTATTTGATCATTCTTGACCTGGTCAACCCATTTTGACCAAGTCAGCAGCAGGGTCTGGGATGAGTTTCAATCGATGATGGTAGATGATGATTATTTATGGTATACTAGTGTCCATTAGACATATTCATGCTTTACATTATGGTGTATTATGATAGCTTGTGTTAGTTTCATGATTATCAACATTTATAGGCTTTATTATTGTTGTTGTTTTGACATGGATGGCGCCTCTAATGTACATTTTTATGGACATATGGTGTATGTGTACTCATTCCTAGTAATTTTGGATGTTATAAGTTCATTTATGCATCCAGTGTTCAATTTAAGGCACTAAAAGATGCTATATGGGTCATTTTAGCATTTTGTAGCAGTTTGGCCCTAGGAAATCAAAATAAAATGTTTTTTTAGTTGATGGTGAGTTATCCTAGGGCGCTAAAGGGGAACATAGACTGTAGAAATTTGATTGTACCATATTACTATGAGAATTGATACACATATGTATCTAGAATCCAAATAAACTCTCACAATTCTCTACAGTTTACAAAACGTGCACAAAATAGCTGAAAAGACAAAAATGACATACACACATGAAGTTAATAATGGATATTATTGTGACTGTATAACATGTAATTATTTTTATATCATGTATATAGTAAAATAGGTAAAAATCATGATTATTTGAAGGCCATGTGAATGCATACAAGTGGCAGCCCAAGATTTGACCCTCAAACCCCCCTAGGTGGACGAATGAGCCTCTAACTCATCCCAAATGGTCATGAATCCTTGTGTGAACATGGGAAAGGAATGATGGAACATAAATTAAGGTATACATGGTGTGGGTGAGCACAAAAGTGAGTGGAAGTGGATCTAGGTGAACAATAAATTCCCAAGAGAGTCCAAAAACCACCTAAACCAAGCACTAGCACCTCAAGTTGGACCAAATACTTGAAATTGGGGAAGGGGAGCACATGTTGGTTGAATTACATCAATGTGGGAACCTAGGTTGTCATAATGATCAACCTAGAGCTCCTCAACTATCATCATTTCCAATTTCCCTAAGTCTAAACCATAAAAAACACCACATAAAAACAAATGAATGTGTCTAAGGTATAATACTATGGTACTAGGATGGATTATTACTCTAACACCCTCCTTAATAATTAATTAGTAATTATTAACCAAAAATATCATGGAGGCCTTGGCAACAAAGGCTCAAGTCACCTCATACAACATAAATTTTATTTGTCCATAGAAACAAGGTAAGGAGGAAAACCATATGGGAACAAAACCTCCCCTAAAAAATAGATATGGAGCAAAAAATATGAAAGTGAATGGTAGCCATCACCATGCATCACCCACTCCAATAAGAGATCTCATATAGGTGAAGGTATTCTAAAACACTTTGTGAAAATATCAACAGTTTGCTCTGTAGATGGACAATACTAAAAGGCTATCACTTGCTCATGCACCAAGTTCCTGATGTATTGCATGCGTATCTCAATGTGTTTGGTCCTCTGTCTCTGTACTGTATCAATGGAAATATTTATTTCACTTTTATTGTCACACCAAATTATTGTGGGTGAATCAAATGCAACTCCAAGTTCTTGAAGAATGTCTTGCAACCACACACATTGTGTAGCTGGATTCACTGCTTCTATGTACTCGTCCTTAGCCGAATAAAGGGATATGGTGTGTTGTTTCTTGATTTAAAATCATATGGTAACTTTTTCTAGTATGAATACATAACCCAAAGTGGAATTCCTGTCATTGGGATCCCGAGCTCTATCAGAATCAGAAAATCCCACTAGTTTAGTGGAGAACCAACAACATATTGCACCCCAAAGTGTCTGGTTCCTTGCACATAGTGAAGGATCCTCTTGGATTCCTTCCAATGGATATAATGAGGCTGCTGCATATATCTATATACAAAACCTACAACATATTCTAAATTATTTCGATAATGAGTAAGATACAACAAACTCCCAACTAGTTGTCTATACAAAGTGTTGTCCACCAATGGAGAGTCACCAACTTCACCTAGTTTGATACTAGAAAGGAATGGGAACTTGGATGCATTAAATTAATCCATATTAAACTTAAATAACATATCTGAAGCATACTTTTTTTGTCTGACCTTGATCCCTCTTTCATATTTTTCAACTTCCAAGCCAAGAAACTGTTTCAACAATCCAAGATCAGTCATTGAAAACTCATTGTGTAATGAGGCTTTGATTGATCCAATTTATTTGATGCAACTACCTGTAATCAAAATATAATCAAAATATAGTAAAATTACCTGCAATACATCACCAATATTCTGCAAATAAATATTAGGATCATATTTGCATCTTTCAAATCCAAGTGATAGCAGAAATTTGTCCATCTTGGCATACCAAGCCCTTGGGACTTGCTTGAGGCCATAGAGAGACTTATTTAAACTGCATAAAACAGAATGATCCTCTTGGAAACATTTAGGTTTATGCATATGTATCTCTTCCTATATATCACCATGAAAAAATTCACTTTTGACATCCATGTGGTGAACCTCCCAGTGCTTAATGGATGTAGCAATGGCTAAAACTAGCTTGATAGAGTCCATCTTTGGAACTGGTGAAAATGTATCTGTATGGTACACTACTTGGAATTGAGAGAAGCATTTGAAAACCAATATGGAATTATAATTTATATCATACCCATCAGCAGCAAATTTGGTCCTACAAACCCATTTTCATTGCACTAGCTTCCTCTTGGGGTGCAAGGGAACCAATTCCCAAGTCTCATTTTCCTGTAGAGAGTTGAACTCTTCTTGCATGGTTGTTTTCCATATAGGGTCAATTTATGCTTCCTAATACGATTTAGGATCATATCCAACCTTTAGGGAGAATTTCTCAGCAATAACAACTTCACTTGCAAAGGAAGCACTGTGAAATTATGATTTAGTCTTCCTAGTATCTAGTGGATTGCCAGCTAAATTCCCAACTAATTCTATGGTTTTCTCATCCCATTTGGGCCGAATGGGTGAGAAATGACCATAATAATAATCTAAATCCATATCATAATCATAAATATCAGAAATATATTCATCACTTACATCATCTTGTGGTGGAGGATATGAGCATTCCCCAGGTGCTAGTTCGAAATATGGAATGACTTATTCTTTGAATTGCACACTTATTTATATGAAAGTATTTTGAGTTGACGGATAAAAGAAATTGTAGCCCTTTGTATCTTTAGAATATCCCACCATGATGCACTCCTTTGTTTGTGGCTGCAAGGCTTTTCTCTTTTCTGGAGGAATTCTAGCCCAAGCCCTTGAGCCAAAAATCCTAAAATGTGAAATATTTGGCCGGTGACCAAACCAAGCCTCATATGGTGTTTTTCCATATAATAATTTGTGAAGAAACCTATTTTGAATGCATGAAACACATTTAATGGCTTCCCCCTTATCTTAGGACTAAATTCCTTGGCTTCAATCATATAGGTTTCCATCTCCTTGAGCGCCCTGTTTTTCCTCTCCGCCACACCATTTTGATGTGGTGTGTAGGGACCGAATGCTGCATTTGGATGCCAAATTATTCCTAGAGGTGCTAAAAATTCTTATCCACATAATATTTACCATTATCAGTCCAAAGTATTTTGATCTTATTCCCACATTGATTTTCAACTAGGGCTTTCCAAACCTTGAGAATCTCAAAGACTTCAGATTTGAGTTTGAGAAAGTAAACCCCACAAAACCTTGAGAAATCATCTATGAAGGTCAACGCATACCTTGATCCTCTATATGAAGGTGTAGGGAGAGGTCCAATAATATTTGAATGCACCAATCCAAGAACTTGAGTAGCTTTCCTTACTTTCCCTTTCTCATAGTTGCGCTCAAGATGTTTGAACACCACAAAACCAATGCATGCACTATTGGATGCGATGATAGGGGGTATCCCTTCCACCATGCCTTCTTTTCTCAATTCCTGGAGGTACCTGTAGTTCATATGGCCGAACCTCTCATGCCACATCTTGTTGGTTTCATTGGTATGAGACAAGAGCACTTTCCCTCTGGAGTAGGGAAGGAAATGAGAGAATTTGTACATCCTGGCTTGATGATAAACAAACCCCAATTCCACCATCTTGTTGGTAGATATTTCAGCTATATCCACTCTGTATGGATTAAATGTTACTTTATTTTCTTCATACATGTGTGTCATTTGGTACACTGATAGTAGGTTCACTTCCAATTCTGGTACAAACAATACATTATTGAAATACCCATCTTCAAGATTGATCCTGCCAATCCCCTTGGCTTGGATCTATGAATCATCACCCATTCAAACATTTGGGACACTATCTGAATACATGGATGTGAATAAATATTTTACAGATTCCATGTGCCTTGATGCTCCTGAATAAATGATGAAGGATGAAGAATCTGAAGAACCAACAACCAATGCATGACACCTCTCTTTGTTGTCTGAGCATGAACCTCCATCCTTCTTCTTTGCGCCCTCTGGGATTGGGATGTTTTTCTTTTTTGAAAGCTACGCTATCATGTCTATGGTATTTTTCATACATTCACTCTCTATATTCCATCCTTTTTGATATTCTGTGCATTTGGTCTTCTCCTTGTTCTTCTTATCCTTGTCCTTGCAAGGATTCGAACCCCCATCTAGAAATTTGGGTGTCTCTTGCTTCTTCTTGTCTTGTTGCTTCGAATCCTTATCTTTCTTCTTGCCTTTGGATGGATTTGAAACCCCCACTACAAGAGATTCATCTTTACTGGATTTTATGGTGCCCATCTACACTAGCTTATATTTCTCTTGAGTCAACAACTCTGTGAAGTTATCTAGTGATGGCATTTGTTAGTTTCAAGCTGTGAGCTTGCTTGAAAGAAATGTGCTTACAAACACAGAGTACTCTAGCCATAGCTTCAAAATTATGGAGAGTATGAGTTGATCATCCTTATTTTCAATGCCACACTACTTGAGATGAAGTACCAATGACTTGAATTTGGTAAAGAAATCTTGTATTGTCTCAAAATGAGCAGGACTTAAGGAGATGAGCTCATTTTCAAGCTGGTGACCTCTCATCTCACCAGTATTCTCGAACAAAGCTTCAATATTCATATATACTTCATTGGAATTAGATAGACTATAAACATGGAAGAGCAAGTCTCTCAAAATTCCGAGACAGAGCATTCCAAATGCTTCATCAATTCCATTGAAGAACTTTGATTTATCGACTATATAGTTTGGTTCGACCTCTCTCCCCATGGTCACCCTGTACAAGAATTTCGACCTCAGTTGGATAATAATTTTGTAATTCCATTCAAAGTATTTGAATGTTGTTAAAGAAACATGGGTCTTCTCCATTTCTACTTGCGCTCTTGGTGACAAATTGTTGAATGTACCTGCAATGAAAACTCTCGAATCTATCTGGAAAATCCCTCTTACAGTAAATCAAGCACTCTGGAATGTATTTGTAGCCTCAATCAGATATTATACCATGTGATAATTGATACACAATTATATCTAGAATCCAAAGAAACTCTCACAATTCGCTATAGTTTACAAAACATGCACAAAATAGCCGAAAAGATTGAAATTGCATACACACATGAAGTCAATAATGGATATTATTGTGACTGTATAACATGTAAATATGTTTAGAATATGTATTTAGTACAATAGGGAAAAATCATGAGTCCTTGGAGGCCATGTGAATGCATACAAGTGGTAGCCCAATATTTGACCCTTAAACCCACCTAGGTGGACAAATGAGCCTCCAACTCATCCCAAATGGTCATGAATCCTTGTACGAACATGGGAAAGGCATGATGGAATATAAATGAATGTATGATAGGCATGTGTGATCCAATGGGTGAGTGCGAGTGGCTCTAGGTGAGCAATAAATGTCCACGAGAGTCCAAAAACCACCCAAACCAAGAAATAACACCTCAATTTGGACCAAATCCCTGAGATTGGTGAAGGAGAGTGCATGCTGGTTGAATTTAATCAATGTGGGTGCCTATTTCATCAGAAATGTCACCCTATAGTGCCTCAACTATGCAAAATGATCAACTAGGAGCGCCTCAACTGTCATAATTTCTAATTTCCCTAAGTCTAAACCATAGAAAACGCCGCATAAAACCAAATGAATGTATCTAGGGTGTAATATTATGGTAATAGGATGGATAATTACTCTAAAAATTACTATGGTTTCATGTCCATTTTTGCATTCATTTGACGTCCAAGTTTAGTCACCGATAAGATATGAGCAATTTTATATCCCTGAGGGAGTATTTTGATGATGAAAATGTCTAATAAGTAAAACGATTTGGGAAATTAAGGAAAGGAAATGGAATGGAATTGGTCTGAGGAATAGTGTTGGGGTCACCTTCATCATACGGCATCAGTTTCACTCTTCATGGGGTATACATGTCCTATCAGTCTCCACCTTGAGGGCGTTTTGGTGTATTTCGAGGGGGACGTCATAGTGATTGTAATCACTCTATGTTATGATTGATGATTATACATTGTTATGGTTTCATGGGGCCATTCTAGTGAAGGATTTATATAACCTCCTAGCCCCACCATGTGTTATTCTCATATTTTATACATTTTTCATGTGGTAGGCCCCTCCTTAGGCATTTATAGTGGGTGTTCCCCCCTCCATTAGTGAGTGGATCCATGTATTATCTATTCGTCTAATCTTAGTCGTTTATTATAGTGATTGTAACTTTTCATCTTAACCCTTGATATTTTTGGATCTAGGTTTTGTGTATCAGAGAGACCTATATATTGAGACGCTCTCTCATTATAAAGGGACTTCTGGCTCTTGAGCTTTTGGAATAATAAATTTTTTTTGCAAAACCCTTGGAAGCTTTTTCAAATGTATTAAATGGAGATTGAAAAATATTTATCTTTCTAGTATTCTTGCCAATCTATGCTATACTAATATTTTTGTAGGTGGTTGTACCATTGATGGAGAGGATGATTTGTAGGGGGTGTTATTGTGAATGAGCTCCATACTTCTTTCACAAGTAATTTTTGGCTCAATGAGTGTCTTTATTGTATCTTACGATCATCTTGATGCTTGTTGAGTTTTTCTTTATTGATTAACATCTTCTTATTACAAATCGATTCTCATAGGTAGATCCCTTTTTCAAGAGGAGGGAATGTTGGTCTCTTAAAGGGGAAGTTGCTTTCACTTGGAATTGCATGGAAAATGCTCGTAATTGACTAGAAAGGAAATATCATCACCATACGAGGTTAGTAGCAAGTATTACCAGGTGCGTTTGCATCTATATTATTTTTGGGGGGCTCAATATAATTGTCACCACCAAACACTCTTCTTTCAAACCCTAGTTTCGTATATCTAATAGATTGGGTGCCTATTCGATGAAGGCCATAAAATTCCACTTATAAATAATTAATTAAACACTATTTCTCAAGTTTCGTTGAAATCCGATTGCATTTTCCATGGGATCTAGCACTCGTCTACTCTAGTTGGGATTCCCTCCTTAGGTGGGTGGTCAAATATTCAAATCTACTAGTTGGGTATGCTTGAAACCACTTGAATTTCATAGATCCAACATTCAAGCCTATAGATCTAACCATTTCACCTCTAGATCTACTCTATTGGCTCCACTTTGTCCATTATTGCATAAACCCTAGGTGGATCTAATTAGGGGTTTCTTCCTTTATGATATATCTATCTAGATCTACATTATTAAATTCCTTGTGGTACATTTCTTATCAAGTTGGGTAAATTTATTTATCATTAATCCTCCCCAAATTTGTCCTAACATTCCCTATCATATTCATCTCCTAGATCTAGATATACTTACTCATATTCCACTTTGCACATCATTTGATTACCCTTCAAAGTGTCTTAAGTAGGTGTGATATCCCTCATAGGCTAGTATGGTATCCCCCTTGATCATTCTATGAATTGATCTAAAGTGACAAGAGCTCATTCGGTGTGACAAATACCCTTTATATGTAGTGGATGAGGCCCTTGCGGTGTCACCAATTAGTTACATTAAATATATTGTCCTAGATAGGATACCTTTAGTGGGTAGCTACATCTTGTGTGATAATAGTTACAATACCATACGTCCATGTATACAAAAATTTTGAAATCTAAGTATTATGAAGAAATTAAACTATTATATAATTTCCCATAATTTAATGTGGGACCCATATCTTCCATGTGGACATGTGTGACATGGATCAACTACTTGGGAAGGAAGTATGACATGGACCAACCACATGGATACTGAGTACAGGTGGAAGCAGTGGAAGGGTCATATGCGTGGGTGGCATCCATGTAGGACAGGAAAAAATCTGGATATGCCTCCAATGGCCTATATTAAGTGTGCACATTTCGTTGAGTAGATATGATCCATTGGAGCGAAAGGAACATTCCTATAGTTCAATTAAAGGATCATGTTACCAACGGACTAGATCTATCATGCATCTATTGCTGAGCCATATCTAACCATTCACAGAAAAGGGGGTTGCACATGCTTTAATATAAGGGGGATGTTTCCAACAATGGGTAGTTAATTGCACAATTTCCATAACGTGATCCTGAACGTTAGTAGAAAAGGAAGGTGCATGAGGTAATAACAAAGGAACTATATGGTCAATGGCTAGGATTAAATAGTGCCCTTTTTAAATTCTAATCTTAGTCATTGACAAAAAGGGGAGCTTGATCATGGTGCATCCTTACAAATGTTGAACCAATGCTTGAGATTTAATTCGGGCCACAGTGATATGAGGTCATGACCATTTGTGTAGGGTCCATGGGAACACATTTGAAAGACCAAAAAAAGGGAAATCATTAACCCAAAATTGCAGAAGGTGATGGGGAAACTAATAATCGGTGACATAAATCCATTTTAGTGTTGTAATTATACAAGACTGGATGGTAAAATAGCAATGATTTCGACATTCATTCTTGGGTGTCAAAAATTAAAAAAATGCATTGGAACTCATGCACCAGATTGCACAAAATCAAAATATTTATAATAATAAAAAAACAAGGGTGTTGTCCGCGGCCCGCCCTGCAACAAGGGAGAAATCCCCCTTGACCCCCCATTTTTATATTTTCTAAATCAACAAAATTAATTTATGAATTTAAGGGCGACTACAGGAAAAGTAAAAATTTGAAAGAATTACAAATTGCAAATACTTGTAAATTACAGCTCAAATATCATAATAGAGCAGGGCTATAGTAATTGGAAATATTATTAGAAGGAAAAAAAAAACAAGATTTCATAAACATGTTTCACAAATCCTTTTGGGAGAGGAGAAAAAAGGGACATCTAGGTCTTATTTGACAAAAAAATGTCAAAATGACATTTTTCACAATTTATAAATATACAGATATATATGTATATGTATATAGAACTTTTTATTGAATTTTAGAATTAATTTTTTGTCTAAAAAATGAAAGAACATGAACACATTGCAAACATGGTTTGAAATTAAACAATCACCTAAAAAATTTTCAGAGAAAAAAAAACAAAAACACAGTAAAATAGAAGAAGGGGAGCTTCCATACAACCATGAAGAAGATGCCAGAGGTTAATATATCAGTGTGGGAAATTCATAAATATAAACAAATGGGCATAGAGAATATATAAATATACATGAATTTATAGAAACCATGAGAATTATGAGGATAGAAATACATAGTTATAGGGTATAAAATGAGAGGTTGTTGAGGGCCCAAGAACAAAAAAGTGAGATGAATACTTAACCGGTGGAAAGTTTGAGTATGCCACAGAGGTAGATGAAAATGGTCTCATCCTCAATTCAATATAAATAAGGAGAAGAAGGCTCAAGGAAGAGATCACATAAGATATATGAACACTCTAAAAGTTCTTCCAGGAGTTATAAGAAGCACTAATCACCACACTATGTATACAAAAAATCCATATATATCTGAGAGTTATAGCAACATGCCAGAAATATCTCTAGTTAGACATCATAAAAGAAGGTACGTGAAAGATGAATTGCAAGGGGAACTTAGAAAAATTAAACTTCCCATATTGGATGGTGAGAACAAGAAGGGAGAAAAAGTCGAAGATTGGTTGTTGGGAATGAGGAAATATATTCATATGCATAACTATTCCTCTAACATGGAAGCTATTATTGCTATTTACAACTTGTAGGGAAAGGATTCCATTTGGTGGGACTAATTGGTTCAAGTTAAGCATATTAGTGAAAAGAGGATCTCATGGAGGAAATTCAAGAATTACTTCCAAAAAAAGTATTTATCAGAAAATTACTATGATAAAAATATGGAATATTTCTTTGAACTTGACTTGGAAAACATGAGCACGGATGAGTATGAAAAGAAGTTTCTGAAAATGCTGAGATATGTTGGGATTTTGAAGGAGGAGAAATTAAAAATAAAAATGTTTCTAAGTGGTTTCCCTTCATTTTATAAGGACAAAATTCAGTATGATGAACCCTGGACTCTTGAAGAAACAATTTGGAAGGCCAAGCACATGTATGATCATAACAAAGGAAGGGAAAATTTTCAAAATTCTTGAATAAATAAGATGAAGGACAAGAAGGATGGAAGAAAGAAAGGTTTCAAACCATATTTCTTTAAGAACCAACATAATTCATATCAGCAAAGTAATCCAATTCAGAATGGGCCCAAGATGACTAAATTTGTTGGGAAAGGAACTAGGAAGCAAGTAAAATGTTGGGGATGTGAAGGAAAGCATATGTATAAAGATTGTCCACAAAGGGGAGACATAATGAGAAATGTACACAATTTACAAGAAGCATGTATTGTGGAGGATGTAGGAAGGAACCTTTCCAAAATATATGCAACATTGGACAACAGACATGTAGATCATCAGTCAAACATGATTGAGGTTGAAGCTAAAATTGTCAACCAACCTATTGTTATTCCCATTGATCCTGGATCAATGCATGGTTATATTGCTTCTAATTGAGTTGAAATATTTTAGATAAAGAAAATTAAACATGATATAACATCGATGGTTCAGTTGGCTGCTGGAACAAAAAGGGAAAATAATGAATTAATAAAGGGTTTTCCATTGGATATGCATGGACTTAACACTTGTGCAAATTTGAACATAATATCACTTGGTTCGTATGATGTACTTATTGGGATGGATTGGTTAGATTCACACCATGTGATGTTCAATTTCCATAACAAGTCATTTACTTGTGTTGATGAATAAGGGAAACACAAGATAGAGAAAGGAATTCCAAGGCCTATTTTCCTAAGAGAAATTTCATCTTTGTAATTAAAGAGGTGCTTCAGAAAAGGATATCAGTTGTATGCATCTCATGTGCAAGAACCATAGAAGTGTAAAAGTCCAAGTTTAGAATACTTTCCAATATTGAAATATGTTGTAAATGTTCTTGAAGAAATACCAAGATTGCCACCAAGAAGAGATATTAATTTCTCTACTGATTTTATACTTAGAGATGCCCTAGTTTCCAAAGTTTGATACAAAATGTGTACACTCGAGTTAAAATAGTTACATAGATAGTTGGAAGAATTGTTGAAGAAAGGGTATATACACGCAAGTGTGTCTCCTTGGGGAGCAACGATACTATTTGTAAAGAAAAATGATGGAACTCTGAGGTTGTGTATTGACTTCATACAGTTGAACAAATTCATTGTGAGGAATAAATATCCACTTCCTAGAATTAATGATTTCTTTGATCAGCTTAGAAGAGAAAATATTTTCTCAAAATAGGTTTGACATTTGGTTACCATCATGTGAGATAAAAGATGAATACATTGGTAAGACAACCTTCGAGACTAGATATGGTCATTATGAGTTTGTAGTGGTGGCATTTGGGTTAACAAATGCACCAACTAAATTTATGTGCTTGATGAATGGGATATTCTGAAACTATTTGGATAAGTTTGTCATTGTATTTTTGGATGACATTCATATTTATTCAAAGTCAGAAATGGAGCATGAAAAACAATTGAGATTGGTACTACAAGTATTAAGGGAACGTCGACTTTATGCGAAGCTGAGTAAATGTTCTTCTATCATAGGAAAATTCATTACTTTAGACATATCGTCTCTAAAGAAGGAATAGTAGTGGATCCATAGAAGATAGAAGCTATTATGGAATGACCTACACCCAATAATGTATCAGAAGTAAGGTCATTCATGATATTAATTGGATACTACAAAATATTTATAGAAGGCTCCTCCAAAGTGGTATATCCAATTAAATCATTGTAGAAGACAGGAATTAAGTTTTAGTGGACACCACGGTGTGAAGAGAGTTTCCAGCAATTAAAGAGATTGCTCACTAGTACACCAATTCTTATTATTGTTGATCAAAGTGAATATTTTGTACTATGTACAAATGCTTTTCAAGAAGGAATTTGTGGATTCCTTATGCAAAATGGACATGCGATTTTTTATGAATAAAAAAATATTAAAGAGCATGAGAAAAAGTATGTAACACAAGACTTGGAAATTTTTGCTATTGCGCATGCATTAAAAATTTGGAGGCATTATCTCATGGGTAGGAAATTTGAATTGAGAACATATCATAGTAGGCTGAAATATTTTTTTCAAAAACAAAATTTAAATGCAAGACAAACATGATGGCTAGAATTCCGTGTGAGTTTGATTTTGATAGCAAACATATCATAAGACAAGGAGAACAAATTTGTTGATGCACTTAGAAGAAGAGTTCATGCTATGCATGCTTCAGCCATTAATATGCGAAAATAGGATTTTAAAACCAGAATTCTTGAAGATATCACAACATATGAACATTACCTTTAGGTAAAACAAGAATTAAAACATAAAAATATATAGTAGAAATATGAAGGTTACAGGTTGGAAGACAATGGAATTTTCACATACAAAAGCAGAGTTTATGTTCTTGATTCAACAGAAATAAGGAAATTTGTAATGAATGTGTTAACAATAAAAATAACAACCTTGAGAGTGATGGTCTGAAAACATATTTGTATTTCGCCTGCAACGTGAAGATTAGAATTTTGGAACAATTGAGTGCTTTAATCTCTCATCGAATCACTGCTTCTACAAAGGAAGAAATGTTTGAAGACAAAGGTTTCTCTAGAGAAGCCAGTTCTATGACCAATTAAGGGCCAAAACCCAGTTTCCATAACTCCTACAGTGGAAAGAATAAATAACATATGAATTAATTGTCCTAAAAATCCTGAAAAATCAAGTTAAATGCCTGAAAAACTATTAAAAGTGGGTTTCTGATGAAAATAATAAAAAATTATGAAAAATTTTAGTCCCACATTCATGTTTAGCAATTGAGTGCACAAATCCCAATGTTATATAAGGAACACGTATGAGGTGAAGTAAAGGAAAGAAAGTGAGAGTAAAGGCACGCTGGAGGAATTAAAGGCTAGAAATGGCTTATGTGGGACCCACATCTTCGACATGGACATGTGTGAAATGGATCAACTACGTGGGAAGGAAGTATGACATGGAAAAACCACATGGATACTAAGTACATGTGGAATCCATGGAAGGGGTCATATGCGTGGGTGGCATCCATGTAGGATAGGAAAAACTTTGGATATACCTCCAATGGTCTAGATTGAGTGTGCATATTTCATTGAGTAGATATGATCCATTGGAGGGAAAGGAACATTCATTGAGCTCAATCAAAGGATCATGTCTCCAATGGACCATATCTATCATACATCTATTGATGAGCCATATCTAACCATTCATAGAAAAGGGAGTTGCACATGCTTTAATATAAGGGGGATCTTTCCAATAGTGGAGATTTAATCGCACAAGTTCCATAGTGTGATCCTTAACGTTAGTAGAAAGGTAAGGTGCATGAGGTGATAAAAAAGGAACTATGTGGTCAATGGCTAGGGTCAAATAGTGCCATTTTTAAATTATAAGCTTGGTTGTCATTGAAAAAGGGAGCTTGATCAAGGTGCATCCTTATAAATGTTGAACCAATGGTTGAGATTTAATTCGGGCCACACTGATATGAGATCATGATTATTCATGTAGGGTCCATGGGCACACATTTGAAAGGCCAAAAAAAGGGAAATCATTAACCCAAAATTGAAGAAGGTGATGGGGAAACTAATAATTGGTGACATAAACCCATTTTAGCGTTGTAATTATACAAAACTGGATGAGAAAATAGCAATGATTTCAAAATTCATTCTTGGGTGTCAAAAATAAAAATAAAAAATGCATTGGAACTCATGCACTAGATTGCACAAAATCAGAATATTTATAATAATAAAAAACAAGGGCGTTGCCCGCAGCCTGCCCTGTAACAAGGGAGCAATCCCCCTTGGACCCCCATTTTCATATTTTCTAAATCAACAAAATTAATTTATGACTTTAAGGGCGACTACAGGAATAGTAAAAATTTGAAATAATTGCAAATTGCAAATACTTGTAAATTATAGCTCAAATATCATAATAGAGTAGGGCTATAGTAAGTGGAAAGATTATTAGAAGGACAATAAAAACAAGCAGGATTTCATAAACATGTTTTACAAATCCTCTTGGAAGATGAGAAAAGAGGGATGAAATAACATGAACACATTGCAAACACGATTTGAAATTAAACAATCACGTGACAAATTTTCAGAGAAAAAAAAGCAACAACACAGTAAAATGGAAGAAGGAGAGCTTCCATACAACCACGAAGAAGATGCCAGAGGTCAAGATATTAGTGTGGGAAATGCAGAAATATAAACAAATGGGGATAGAGAATATATAAATCCATAGGAATTTGTGGAAACCATGAGAAGTATAAGGATAGAAATATAGAGTTATAGGGTAGACAATGAGAGGCTGTTGAGGGACCAAGAACAAAAAAAATGAGATGAATAATTAACCAGTGCAAATTTTGAGGATTCCACAGAGGCAGATGAAAATGGTCTCATCCTCAATTCAAGAGAAAGAAGGAGAAGAAGCCTCAAGGAAGAGGTCACATAAGAGATATGAACACTCTAAAAGTGCTTCTAGGAGTCGTAAGAAGCACTACTCACCACACTATGTATACATAAATCCATATATATATATATAAGAGTTATAGCAACAGGACATAAATATATCTAGCTAGACATCATAAAAGAAGGCATGTGAAATATGACCTGCAAGGGGAACTTAGAAAAATTAAACCTCTCAGATTGGATGGTGAGAACAAGAAGGGAGAAGAAGTTGAAGATTGGTTGTTGGGAATGAGGAAATATCTTCATATGCATAACTATTCCTCTAACATGGAAGCTATGATTGCTATTTACAACTTGTAGGGAAATGCTTCCATTTGGTGGGACTAACTGGTTCAAGTTAAGCATATTAGTGAAAAGAGGATCTCATGGAGGAAATTCAAGAAGTAATTCCAAAAAAAGTACTTATCAGAAAATTATTATGATAAAAAGATGGAAGATTTATTTGAACTCGACTTGGAAAAAATGAGCATGGATGAATATGAAAATAAGTTTATGGAACTGCTAAGATATGTTGGGATTACGAAGGAGTAGAAAGTAAAAATACAAAGGTTTATAAGTGATTTTCCTTCATTTTATAAGGAAAAAATCCAGTATGATGAACCCTAGACTCTTGAAGAAACAATTCGGAAGGCCAAGCACATGCATGATCATAACAAAGGAAGGAAAAATTTTCAAAATTCTTGAAGAAATAAGATGAAGGACAAGGAGGATGAAAAAAAGAAAGGTTTCAAACCATATTTCTTCAAGAACCACCATAACAATTCATATCAACAAAGTAATCCAACTCATAATGGGCCCAAGATGACAGAATTTGTTGGGAAAGGAGCCACGAATCAAGTAAAATGTCGGGGTTGTGAAGGAAAACATATGCATAAATATTGTCCACAAAGGGGAGATAGAATGAGAAATGTACACAATTTACAAGATGCAGGTACTGTGGAGGATGTATGAAGGAACCTTCTTAGAATATATGCAACATTGGACAACAGACATGCAGATCATAAGTCCAAAATGATTGAGGTTGAAGATAAAATAGTCAATCAACCTATTTCTATTCCCATTGATTCTGAATCAATCCAAGGTTATATTGCTTCTATTTTAGTTGAAATATTTTAGATAATGAAAATTAAACATGATAGAACATGGATGGTTCAATTGGTTGCTGGAACAAAAAGGGAAAATAATGAATTAATAAATGGTTGTCCATTGGATATGAATGGAATGAACACTTGTGAAAATTTGAACATAATTTCACTTGGTTCGTATGATGTACTTGATTGGGATGGATTGGTTAGATGCACGCCATGTGATGTTCGATTGTCATAACAAGTCATTTACTTGCATTGATGAAGAAGGAAAACAAAAGATAGAGAAAGGAATTCCAAGGCCTATTTTCATAAGAGAAAATTCATCTTTGTAATTAAAGAGGTGCTTCAAAAAATGATATCAGTTGTATGCAGCTCATGTGCGAGAACCATAGAAGTGTAAAAGTCCAATTTTAGAAGACTTTCCAATATTGAAATATTTTGTAAATATGCTTGAACAAATACCAAGATTGCCACTGAGAAGAGATGTTGATTTCTCTATTGATTTTATGCTTAGAGATTCCCTAGTTTCCAAAGTTTCATACAAAATGTGTACACCCGAGTTAAAATAGTTACATATGTAGTTGGAAGAATGGTTGAAGAAAGGGTATATACACCCAAATGTGTCTCCTTGGGTAGAAGCAATACTATAAATGTAAAGAAAAAGGATGGAACTATAAGATTGTGTATTGACTTCAGACAACTGAACAAAGTCTCTGTGAGGAATACATACCCACTTCCTAGAATTAATGACTTCTTTTATTAGCTTAGAAGAGAAAATATTTTCTCAAATATAGGTTTGACATTTGGTTACCATCACGTGAGGATAAAAGATGAATACGTTGGTAAGACAACCTTCAAGACTAGCTATGGTAATTATGAGTTTGTGGTGGTGTCATTTGGGTTAACAAACAGACCAACTACATTTATGTGCTCAATGAATGAGATATTCTAAAACTATTTGGATAAGTTTGTCATTGTATTTTTGGATGACATTCATATTTATTTAGAGTCAGAAATGGAGCATGAAAAACAATTGAGATTGGTACTACAAGTGTTAAGGGAACATCAAATTTATGCCAAGCTGAGTAAATGTTCTTTCTATAATAGGAAAATTCATTACTTTAGACATATCATCTCTAAAGAAGGAATAGTTGCAGATCCATATAAGATAGAGGCTATTATGGAATGACCTACACCCAATAATGTATCAGAAGAAATTTCATTCATGATATTAGTTGGATACTACAAAATATTTATAGAAGGATTCTCCAAAGTGGTATATCCAATTAAGTTATTGTAGAAGATAGGAATTAAGTTTTAGTGGACACCACGGTGTGAAGAGAGTTGCCAACAATTAAAGAGATTTCTCACTAGTACACCACTTCTTAATATTGTTGATCAAAATGGATATTTTGTAGTATGTATAGATGCTTGTCAAGAAGGAATTGATGGATTCCTTATGCAAAATGGACATGTTATTTTTTATGAATCAAGAAATCTTAAAGAGCATGAGAAAAAGTATGTAACACATGACTTGGAACTTGTTTCTATTGTGCATGCATTAAAAATTCAAAGGCATTATATCATGGCTAGGAAATTTGAATTGAGAACATATCATAGTAGGCTGAAATATTTATTTGAAAAACAAATTTTAAATGCAAGACAAACATGATGGCTAGAATTCCGTGTGAGTTTGATTTTGATAGCAAACATATCATAAGACAAGGAGAACAAATTTATTGATGCAATCAGTTGAAGAGTTCATGCTATGCATGCTCCATCCATTAATATGTGCAAATAGGATTTTAAAATTAGAATTATTGAAGTTGTCACATCATATGAACATTAACTTTAGGTAAAACAAGAATTAAAACAGAAAAATATATAGTAGAAATATGAAAGTTACAGGTTGGAAGATAATGGAATTCTCACATACGAAAGGAGAGTTTATGTTCTTAATTCAATGGAAATAAGGAAATTTGTAATGAACGTGTCAACAATAAATGGAATACCCCGGTTTCAACCCCAATTGCATTAAATTATATATTATGTAAATAACGTGCATAACTCATGGTGTGGGCTCAAGGCAGAGGCCCCGCCACGGATTTAGTGTTTTACGTTTTGACAATTAAAATAGAGGCCGATGGTTATCATGCTAGCCGATGGCACCATATAATTTGCACATCATTTAAATATGCAATCAATAAAATACCCACAACTAGCTATGCCAATGCAACATTAAAAAGATGGGGGCATGATTTCACAAGGAATAGGTGGGGGGGGATATTCAAACCCTTGAGCCAATGGGAAAAATCCAAGTGTCAAAGGGAAAACCCATAAAGTTGTCAACTACCCATTTTTTCTTTTGTGCCTAGTCATCCAAAAGTGGTTGACTTAGTTAATGCATGGGCCCTGATGGGAATCGTATGGGAGTGAAATTTGAATTGGGAAGCCACCCATTTTTGGGAAAATGTGTTTTTGACTTCTTGGGAAAGTAAATGCTTGGAAATGCATGCCCCTCATATTGTTCATCCATAAGTTTTTCTCTCTCACGTTTTTTGGAGCTGCTATGCGTTTTCCTTCATGTCTTGGTATTTTTTCTCCATTTCTCCATGGCTGGGGATTGATTTTGTTCTTGCTGAGTGAATGTGTAGCAAGGATTCATGATTTGGGGGTTTCAAGGGGCGTTTTTGTCTCCCTCACACAGCTGGAGCTTGTTGTGCATTTATGTCCATGTTTTTATGTCATTTCCTCATTTTCCCATACCCAAGATTTCGTTTTTGGTATTGTGCAGAGAATGGGAAAAGGATACCCACGATTTGGGTGTGTATGGGGGTCGTTTTAGCCCCTACGATGCCTAGAAACATTTTTTGAAACCATATTTCTCTGATAAGGTGGTTTTACCCATTTTACCAGTCTGTTTGGGTTGCAAACCCATCCCTTTTGGTTATGTTCTGTGGCTGGGAGGGTAGACTCATGATTTAGGTGTGAATAGAGTTCGTTTTTGCCTTTAGAAGGCCATAAAATGTTTTATGAAACAATTTGTTCACTTGGGTTGTTTTTCCCATTTGTCATTTTCGATTTTGGGTTCTCAGGACGTTTTTGTTCATACCCAGAACTTGTATTTTGTGGTGTAGTGCATCCTTGTGTTGGCTTGGCTAAGTAAGTCCAAGAATCCATTTGTTAGTGGGATGATTGTGTTTGAATGTGGTTATTGGCTTGAATGTGGGTGTATGGTCTTGCTGTGTGTGAGTTTGTGTTCCCTATTTCCTTGTGGAAATCATGCCTAGCTCAAGGGTGGCAGTGGTGCTGAGAGATTGAGGAGCACAAAAGCGTATGGTTGGGTGGAATGTTGCAGCGACATAGCTAGTTGCGGAGAAGCTTCTTCTCAAGATAAGTATTCTCTTATGTTTAACCTATGCAATGTATTTCCTTTGTAAATTAGTCATGAACATATGGAATGCTTGAACAAGATGAATGCTGCTTTTTTATGAGTTATGAACATCATGGATGTGTTGAATGAATGAGTATTGCTTCCATTGTGTATTTACATGTACAACGCTTCTGTTTATGTATTTTTGTTCAAAGCATTTTATGTTATGATCACAAGGCTAGATTTCCCCTTTGACAGTGACAACAGTGATGGTTGCATCCTCTCCATTGTCGAGATGAGGGGAGGGGACATGATAGTGTGGTATCAGAGCTGTGTTGCAGCATTGGGCCTCAATGGGCCAAGAAGAGCAGTTGACAAATGTTAGAATCACCTTCTATAGATACCAGGAAAAGAAGCATACACAGAAAAATTTTCAAAATTTTTCTAAGTGTTGGAATAATTTCCATGTCACCTAAACTGGCCGAGTTTTGTCGATGCATGTCGGCTTGATTGGCCGAGTTAAGCCTATACATGTCGGCGTGAAAGGCCAAGCTTTATCGATGTCAAAAGAAAATAAGATTTTTTTTAAAGTATGAATGTGTTGGTTGGGTTAGCTGATTTGAGAGACACATGTCAGCTAGTTAGCTGAGTGGAGCCGACGAAGATCTCAACCACCGTGTCGGCTGCATTGGCGGAGTTCAGCCGATGCATGTCGGCATGAAATGCGGAGTTGAGCTGACGAAGGGGAAGAAAGAAAATTTCTCAAAAATTTTCTAAGTGTTTGAAAAATTGTCAAAAACCGGTGAGTTTGCTGATAGGTCGGTTGAGTTTGGTAAGTTTCACTGACACACATCGGGAGAACTTGGCGAGTTGATCTGATGACTGGAAGAAAAAATTTCAGAATTTTTCTAAGTATGGATTGTGTCGACAAAATTTGGGTAGTTTTGCTGATGCATATTGGAATAGATCAGTGATTTCCGTCGATATGTGTTGGGCGGACTCGATGAGTTTCACCGATACGTGTCAGATGGAAAAGTGGAGTTTTTTTCGATCAGATGGAAACGATGAGTTTTTCCAATTGAAAGAACTGGCTGAGTTTTGCTGATGTGTCGGAAGCAAATTCGGAAGTTTGTCGACACGTCAAAAAAGCCACTGAGTTTTACCGATCAGATGAAAATGGCAAGTTTGTCAATACGTGTCAGGGAAACTTGGAAAATTTTGTCGACACGCTGGAAGGAAACTTGAGCTTCATCGATCGGGCAGAAAAGATGAGTTTAGATGAAACATATAATTTTAGCAGGTTTTCAATAGGATTTATAGGTGCCGAAAATATGAAAAATGGCAGTGAGCTTATGTGCCAGATTGCACAAAATCAAAAGAATTACAAAAAAAACGAAGACACTGCCCTCGAATCTCCTTGCAGGAAGCCCCCTTGACCCTCGTCGTCCCCCTGAAACAATCGTCATTGCAGAAAGAAAACTATAGTAAGAAAGAGCACTAATTAGCACAATTGCTAAACTTAGCCAATCCGACAAAATGCACTGATCTTGACCGTTCATGCCTGCAAGAAGCAATTGGTAAGTAGTTTTTGAAATTCTGAGATTGACTAACAAATGATGTTGTTAACACATTTTGTAGAGTCATAATGTAGATTGAAAAGTTGGTCTTCATCCGACCAAGAGGATCAAAGAAGGATCAATGCCAAGAAGATTAACAACGTGGATGATGGACATAATCCATGTGGACACGAGAAAGATGCTATGGGAAAAAACATAATATATCCATAAGAGAACAAAAAGCCACTCCAATGTTGGAGATGTAGAGGACCCCATTTGTGCAGGAGTTGTCCACATAGGGAAGGGTATGTAAGGCCAACTTACAATACCCAAGAAAATGAAACCGAAGCTGTTGGGAAGAGGGAACAAGAGAGTTCCCCAGATGCTGCAGCTACCATAAGAAGCTCGAGGGTAGAGTTTCAAGATTGCAAAGAAGAAGAAAAAAAGTTGGTCAAGGATCTGGTGGATCAAAACAAGTTAACTACAGCCATGCTACAAAGTTTGGCAGATCTCCAAAGGCAGATAAACTCTGGGCATCGGTTAACATATATAGAAGGGAGTAGGAGAAATTCCCACGAGAAGAATGGTAAGCTTAACCCAAGGAATAAAGGTTTTAAACCTTCTCACCTCCTGAAGCAGCAAAGGAAGCCATCACAAGATGTGATTGAGCCAACCAAAGTTATAAGGAAAAATCCAAAGGAACCACTCAAATGTTGAGGATGTGAAGGACCCCATCTGCACAGGAATTGTCCACTTGAGAATAGGAATGAGGATCAAGTACCTAGCACCCAAGAAGCTGAAACTGTGGGTCAGGAAGCAGGAATCATTCCTAAAATTTGTGCAGTGTTAGAATACCACCAGGCAGGTCATAACTCAACTGTGGTGGAAGTGGAGGGTGATATTGTTGAACAGACTGCTTATGTTTTGATTGACCCTGGATCGAATCACAACTATATCACCCTTGGACTTGTTGAGATGTGCACTTTGAAGAAGTCAAAGCATAGAATATCATGGTCATTCCAACTAGCCACTAGAACCAAGAAGGAGATCAGTGAGGTGGTAAGGAAATGTCCATTGGTCATTGATGGGCTAGTCACATGTTCAAATCTAAATGTTCTACCACTTGGACCCTATGATGTCATCATTGGAATGGATTGCTTGGAAGCACATAGAGCAAAGCTTGATTGTTATAACAAGACTTTTGAGTGCTTGGATGAAGAAGGAAAACCAAAGGTGGTAAAAGGCATTCCAAAAGTGATATCTGGAAGGAAGTCTTCAACAATGCAGGTGAAGAAGTTCTATGGGAAAGGTTGTAGGGTGTATGCAACTCATGTTTTGGAGGTAGCAAAGAATGATACTCCTAGGTTGGAGGGCTGTCATGTGCTGCAGGAATTCAAGAATTTTTTTCCTCATGAAATTCTAGGGATTCCTCCAAAGAGTGACATTAATTTTACCTTTGAGCTTGTGCCTAGAGTAGCACAAGTGTCCCAGATACCCTGTAGGATGAGCATACCAGAAAATCTATAGCTGAAAATGCAGCTACAAGAGTTGTTGGAAAAGAAGTACCTCAGACCAAGTGTGTCCCCTTGGGGAACTCCATTCCTATTTTTGAAAGAGAAAGATGGTACACTCTAGTTGTGTATTGATCACAGACAACTGAGCAAAGTAGCTGAGAAGAACAAATATCCTTTTCCTAGAATTGATGAGCTCTTTGATCAAATGAGAGGAGAAAAGGTGTTTCCCAAGATTGACTTAAGGTCTGGTGACCAATAGGTAAGTATCAAGGATGAAGATGTTCATAAGACAACCTTCAGAGAAAGGTATGGATCTTATGAGTTTGTAGTGGTACCGTTTGGTTTCGCAAATGCACCAGCTACGTCTATATGCCTCATGAATAATGTTTTCAGCAGGTACTTGGACAATATTGTTCTTGTTTTCTTTGATGACATTCTTACTTATTCCAAGGATGAGGAAGAACATGTGGAACAATTGAGGCTGATTTTGGAATTGCTCAGGAAGCATCAGCTATATGAAACGTTGAGAAACTATGACTTCTATGAAGATAGAATTCATTATTTGGGTCAAATTATCTCAGATAAAGGAATATTTGTAGACCCTGAAAAGATTGAGGCCATAAGGAGTTGGCCTGCTCCAAGAAAGTTAACATATGTAAGATATTTTGTGGAACTTGTAGGATATTGTAGGAGGTTCATTGAAGGATATTCTCCAGGTAAAGTTGAACCTATGTATAGGACGAGGAAGCCTGCATGTGAACTTGCAGTTCCATGAGGAAATGGCCCTTCCTGAAGACTATAGGTAGAATGATCTGAGTAGAGCAGCCTGGTTGTACCCACTGAAACCAAGGTAGGAAACTGCCATGTGTTATGAGAAGGATCTCATGACTGAAATCTAACTTTTGAATAGAATAGATTTTGAACTTCAGATTTTAAATTTTGTTGTTGATTGCTAATTGAATATTATTAACTGTTTGGCTGATATAAAATGGTGTCAAGATGACATGTTGTATGTGAATGTCCAGGTTTTAGGCAACATGTGTAAGTAAGGGATGAGTACTCCCACTTGCAAAGGCCAAACAATTTGAGGATGACCTCATGGTTGTAAAAATCTGATTTTCTGTGGGAAACAGACTCTGTGAATTCCGATTTTGATTTGACTATCAATGTTATTGATCATTTGATAATTGGAAATTTCTCCATGCATGAAATAAATTTGAAAATCTATGATTAAATTTTTGTGATGACATCTCATATGAACTGCATGCTTATATGTAACGCAGGTGAGATGATGAAAATATGTACTGGGTGTACATGACTCCTCGGAAGGGTGTACTTGGATCCATAGCTTCTCGGAGGGATGTGTTTGGAATAGGTTTGAACACCTATGATAGAATTTTTTTTAAGATGACATCTCATATGAACTGAATGCTTATATGTAATGCAGGTGAGATGATGGTGGTCCAACCTTGGCGTACATAGCTTCTCGAGAGGATGTGTTTGAGAAAGATGGCTCCTCTAGAAGGATGTACTTGGGTACATAACTTCACCCCTCTTCCAACTAGGCACTGGTATGCATCACTGGGGACTCCTAGGGTGTAAGACATTTGATTGGAATAATTTCTTCACACATCCACACCGTAAGGGGATTGTCACAAAAGTGGGGGCTCCATGAAGAGAATAACCCCTAGGTATTATGATGTCTAGAAAGTAAGCGCCTGAGCATTGGTAAGCACTCAGAGGAGGTGCTAGGCCCTTAATCTAGAGCTATCATTAAGCACCCAAGGAGGTGTTAGGATCTGAAGCGGGGCTGAACAGATCTCAGTTGAGAGATTATAAATAGATAAGATTTGATTACTTGGAGAATCCTTGTTGATTTTCTATAAATACACATATGCATATGATGCGGCCAGGATTTTGAAAAATATTGTTAAAGGTTGCATCTTATAGAAATGAATCTGACAAGTGAGTTGATTCATTTTGTTGTCTGGAAAGGAAGTGCCTAAGCTTGGCGAGCACTGGAGGAGGTGCTAGGCTCTTAAGCCAGAGTTACCATTAAGCACCCAAAGAGGTGTTAGGCTTTTAGTAGAGCTACGTGATCTTAGTTGAGAGATGCTCCACATACAATGCCTGAGCATTGGTAAGCACTTGGAGGAAGTGTTGAGCCTTAAGCAGAGCTTCCATTAAGCACCTAGAGAGGTGTTGGGCTCGAGAGCAAGGTTACCAGATCTCGATTGAGATATGTTATACATATAATTATTTGGTTTACTTATCAAACTTTTGTTGTTGTTTATTTTCTGTAAATATACATGAGCATATGATGCATCCATGGTTTTGAAAATATTGTTATAGATTACACCTTATGGGAATGAATCTGACATGTGAATTAATTTGTTGTGGTGTCCAGAAAGGGGGCACCAAGATTGGTGGAAACCTAGAGGGAGTTTTAGGCTTTGAAGCAGAGCTGTCAGATCTTGGTTGAAAGATATTTTCAGGTAATCTGAGGCTTGCATAAATTTGGCTACCCTTTAATGCACACCCAGGTGTGGGGTGAGGCAGATTTGTGAGTGCCATGGTTGTATTAAGCCCAATCGGACACCTGTGGAACCAAAAGAAGATACTTATGTAGATAAGTATTTGGTTCACTTGGCAACTTCTTGTTGATTTTATGTCGATATACATGTGCATGTGATTCATCTATGATTTTGGAAAATCTTGTGAATACTAACATGGGAATTGACTCATTGCTTGGGGCTTGAGCATAGGTATTGTTGGATGCCAAAGACATTGGAGATGTTCCAAGCTATGGAGAAGAATTCTCCAAGACCAGAAAAATATTTGGTGGTGTGTACTGATGCATGCAATCAAGGACTTGGAGAATTCCATACGCAAGAAAACCGCGTAGTGGGACCAAGGAGGAGTTCCAGATCATACCATTGGACAAGTGAAAATGAAGAAGGAGCACTACGATCCCGATGAGGCTACATGGGAGATGGAGGGTGCCATGCGATTGGCACATCCATTTTTTTTTAATTTGGCAGAACACTGAGGGTGATGCCAGTGTAACATTTTGTTTAATTCTGTTAAGCACTGAGGACAATGATGTTGTAGGGGGAGGGGATTGTAATACCCCAGTTTCAACCCCAATTGCATTAAATTATATATGATGTAAATAGCATTCATAAATCATGTTGTGAGCTCAAGGCAAAGGCCCCACCATGGATTTAGTGTTTTACATTTCGACAATTAAAATCAACGTCGATGGTTATCATGCTAGTTGATGGCATTATATAATTTGGACATCATGTAAATATGCAATAAATAAAATACCCACAACTAGCTATGCCAATGCAACATTAAAGAAATGGGGGCATGATTTCACAAGGAATAGGGGGGGGGGGTATTCAAACCCTTGAGCCAATGGGGAAAATCCAAGTGTCAAATGGAAAACCCATAAAGATGTCAACTACCTATTTTGTCTTTTGTGCCTAGTCATCCAAAAGTGGTTGAGTTAGTTAATGCATGAGGATGGGAAGAGTATGGGGGTGAAATTTGAATTGGGAAGCCACCCATTTTTGGAAAAACATGTTTTTGACTTCTTGGGCAAGTAAATGCTTGGAAATGCATGCCCCTCATATTGTTCATCCATCAGTTTTTCTCTCACGTTTTTCGGAGCTGTTGTGAATTTTCCTTCACGTCTTGGCAGTTTTTCTCCATTTCTCCATAGTTGGGGATTCATTTTGGTCTTGTTGAGTGAATGTGTCGCAAGGATTCACGATTTGGGGGTTTCAAGGGGTGTTTTTGTCTCCCTCACGCAGGGATCTTGCTGTGCATTTACCTCCACGTTTTTATGTCATTTCCTGATTTTCCCATACCCATGATTTTATTTTTGGTATTGTCTATAGAAGGGGAAAAGGAGACACACGATTTGGGTATATATGGGGGTCATTTTAGCTCCTACAGTGCCCATAAACGTTTTGTGAAACTGTATTTCTCTCACAATGTATTTTTTCCCATTTTACCAGTCCGTTTGGGTTGAAAACCCATCCCTTCTGGTTAAGTTCTGTGGATGGGAGGGTAGACCCATGATTTGGGTGTGAATAGAGGTTGTTTTTTCCTTTGGAAGGCCATCAAACATTTTTTGAAATGATTTGGTTACTTGGGTTGTTTTCCCCATTTTCCATTTTTTATGTTGGATTCCCAGGACATTTTTTCCATACACAGAACTTGTATTTTGCGGTGTAGTGCATCCTTGTGTTGGCTTGGCTGAGTAAGCCCAAGAATCCATCTACTAGTAGGTCGACTGTGTTTGGATGTGGTTATTGGCTTGACTGTGGGTGTATGGTATTGCTATGTGTGAGTCTGTGTTCCCTCATTCCTTGTGGAAATCATGCCCAGCTCAGGGGTGACAGTGGTGCTGAGAGATTGAGGAGCACACTGCTTATGGTTGGGTGGAATGTTGCAGCAACATATCTAGTTGCGGGGAAGCTTCTTCTCAAGATAAGTATTCTCTTGTGTTTAACCTCTGTAATGTATTTGCTTTGTAAATTATTCATGAACATGTGGAATGCTTGAACAAGATGAATGCTTCTTGTTTTATGAGTTATGAACAACATGAATGTGTTTAACGAATGAGTATTGCTTTTGTTGTGTATTTACATGTACAACGCTTTTGTTTATGTATTTTATGTTCAAAGAATTTTATGTTATGATCATGAGGCTATATTTCCCATTTGACAGCGACAACGATGATGGTTGTGTCCTCTCCTTCATCGGGATAAGGGGAGGGGACATGACAATAAAACTAACACCCTTGAGAGTGATGGTCTGAAAACATATTTTTAACTCTCCCACAACGTGAAGATCAGAATTTTAGAACAATTGAGAGCTTTAATATCTCATCTAACCATTGCTTCCACAAAGTAAGAAATGTTTGAAGACAAAGGTTTCTCTAGAGAGGCCAGTTCCATGACCAATTAAGGGCCAAAACCCAGTTTCCATAACTCCTACAGTGGAAAGAATAAATAACATGTGAATTAATTGTCCTGAAAATCCTGAAAATTCAAGTTAAATGCCTGAAAAACTATAAAAAGTGGGTTTTTGATGAAAATAATAAAAAATTATGAAAATTTTTAGTCCCACATTCATGTTTAGAAATTGAGTGCACAAATCCCAATGATATATAAGGAAGACATATGAGGTGAATTAAAGGACATAAAGTGAGAGTGAAGGCATGCTGGAGGAATTAAAGGCTAGAAATGGATTTTCTACTACAAAGGATTTTGAGCATCAAGGGCATGAATGGTAGAGGAGTGAATCTAAGAAAAGGAGAATGAAGGAACCTTCAAGGATTGTAAGTATTTATTCATTTGTATAGAATATTAATCAATTCATCCCCCCACAAATTCTTGTTAGGCAACTAGATCTAGCTTTAATTTTGTAAAGATTGTTTGGTAGGATAGTAGAAAGATGTTTTGTGGTTAGATTTGCATGCGTGAAAGAGATTCAAAGGGATGCAAGATCATCTATCAAGAAACTCCATCAAAATTCAAGGCTACAAGAGGTATTCTCCTCTCTTCCTCCCCTTCTCAAACCCATGAATGAAAGCTTAATATTTTAGGTTAAATGTGATATTTATTTGTATCTCCATCAATTGGGCTTCACCCACCCCATAGAAATAAGAGAGTAAGACATAGTTTCAGCTGTAGAAACTCCACTAACATAATGAGATGCGTAATGTACCATATGTTGGGCATCATGGTTACCAAATGACAATTGCAATAGTAAGAAGCCAATACTTTTGGTCAAGAATGAAGAAAGATATTGTTGAATATATATCAAGGTGCATTGAATGTCAAAGAGTAAAGGTTGAGCATAAAAATCCATCGGGATTGCTTCAACCATTATCAATACCTGAATGGAAATGAGATGTGGTGACAATTGACTTCATCACTAAGTTTCCCAGGACAAGAAATAAACATGATTCCATGATGGTGGTGGTAGATAAGCTAACCAAAGATGCTCACTTTATACCAGTCAAGTCGACTGATAAGACATTTAATATAGAAAATATTTATATGAAAGAGATTGCCAGGTTGCATGGGATACCTAAATCAATAATTTTAGATACTTCAAACTTTTGGAAAGGCTTATTCAAGGGATTTGGAACAAATATGAATTCAAGCACATCATATCATCCACAAATAGATGGGAAGACTTAGAGGGTAAATCAATTTATTGAAGATATGTTAAAGATGTATGTGATTGATTAGCCATCAAAATGGGAATACTACCTGTATTTGGTATAGTTTGCATATAATAATGGATATCATGCTTCTCTAAAGATGAATCCACTTAAAGCCTTGTATGGAGGGAAGTGCAATACTCCAATCAATCGGGACAATCCAATGGATAGGGTAATAATTGGGCTATATTTAATCAAAGAAATAGAAAAGCATTCTGGTAAAAACCAAGCAAAATTTGAAAGCAACACAGGACACATATAAGAGTTATTCAGAGAAAGGAAGAGCAGTAAAAGAATTTAAAGTGAGGGATCATGTGTATTCGAAAGTCAAGCCAAAGGAGAGTTATGTGAATTTGGAATCTATCCAAAGCCTGCTACCTGATTTTGTGGGCCATTTGAAATTATGGATAGAATAGGGCATGTAGCTTATGCATTAGCATTGTTTACTTGTTTGCATATGCATAATGTATTTCATGAGTCTTTATTAAAGAAATGTGTGCCTGATCCTAACCATATAATTGATTGGGTTTTTATTCAAGTGGAATTAGAAGGAGATATTTTGATGCAACCATTGTGTATACTAGATTGAAAAGTTGCGTTGTTGAGGAATAGGGCCATTAGACATATGCAAAGGTTTAATGGACCCATTACAATCCTAAAAATGCAACATATGAACTAGAGGATGTGATGCGGGATGCACCCACAACTATTTTGAAGTTTTGATATAAAAAAATTAATGTACATAATGATGATGACGCAATGAGGACAGTGCATAAATTAAGGGGGAGGGGACTGTAATACCCCAATTTTTACCCTGAAATGTAAATTTGTAAAAACTATTGTAAAAGGATAGTAGCCAGAAACAAATGGTCATGATGACCAAGGCTATGTAAATATGTACATTTTGATATTAATATAAAACTCTAATGGTTGTAGAGGAAGAAGGACGAAGAAGGGATGGGGGGATATGAATCCACAAGTGAGGAAGTGATAGTGGGTTAAGGGAAATTATCATAGTAAGCTTTATATTGTGTTCCTAGCCTTAACCATTTAACTCAAGTTCCTAAACTATTATTAAGACTCAAGAGTCATGCTTTAATTAAAGAAATATTTAATTAGCTTAAGAATGGGATTAAGAGGGGAAAAAGGGGTCCCATGTGCAATGGCCACATGGCAATTTGAAATATGCCTATGAAAGAGAGTTTTCAAGCTAGAGAAGGGTTCATTCGTTCCTTCAACCTCTACCATTCAAATTTCTTTCGTCTTGCTTGCCATCACCTTGAACTACAGAGCTTTGTACCTATGACAGAGAACCAGGGAAGCCATTGTTGAAATGAATTATGCATGCTTTTAACCTGGGTAAACTAGTGTGAGAGAGGAACCTAGCCTACAACTCATACCTTGGAGTCCCAATTCAAATACTTCTTGTCCAACCTGTTTTGTAGCACAAGAAGGGAACTAGAGGCTACCTGAGGGACTTGTTGATGTATTTGTAACTTCGGAATGTATTCACCTATGTATCTTATGTCTTGTACCCTGATGTTTATTCTAGGATGTGTCTGTAATGTAATTGAGTCATGATTTCATGCCTCGATGTTTCGATCATGAGAATCTATAATGTAAACAAGTCATGTCAAGTCATTGTGGGTAACCCTCCCATTGTCTAAGGGTTAAATGTCCCCGCAGTTCCGCGGCACTAGGGTTATTAGACTCACCTAGTGAAGTCAGCTCTAGTAGGGTTTTAGTCATGTCGGGAATCAGTATAAATAGAGAGGTGACCTCTCTATTTAACACACACTCACTCACACTCAGTTGTAGAACATAGCTGAGGAAGAAGAAGACATTGGGGCTAGGAAGAAAGAGGTTACTGTTGTCGGGAGATCATCTTACTATTTTGGGCTTTTCTATTTGGTGTTGATTCTATCTCTGAGGAAGTTACAGGGTTTTCACCATTTATGGTTTCCCCGAGGAAAAACACTATGTTCATTGTCTCTTGTGTTTGATTGTTGTGCTTGTTATTTTCTTAGTTAAAAGGTCCTAATAATGCTAGCTTAATGTTAAAAATCTAACATGGTATCATAGCTAACTTGGGAAGAAGACACTATGCAGCTGTGGGAACTAGGGATTCCTACTTTGTGGATCTTCCTCCACAAATTTTCAGCAAAATAAGGTTGGCTTAACTCTCCTCCTTAGGGCACATCTTTCTGTCGAAGCAAAATCCAATTCTGAGGTTTTTTAGTTTTGGACCCGACATTGCTGCCAGAAATTAGGGCTTTTCACAGAAGAGAAATTTTTCAGTGAGCCCAGGCCTAGATTGATCTCCTCCCTAAAATCGAAGTTCAGGATCAATTTCAAAGCATTTGGTTGGACATAACTCCAGAAAAGCAAAACCTTAATCTACTCCAAATCCAGATCCGACATCTTGACTTGGTAAGATCTAAATTTTTTGTATTTCTATTTCAGGTTCTCAGTTAAGATGTCTCATCATACCAAGCTTGATGAAAATCTTGAGGGAGCTGATAACTTTTGAGCCTGGAAGTATAGGATCTCCCTGGTTCTAGAAGAGAATGAGTTGGACTCCTACATCAATGAGGAGGTTCCAGTTCCAGAGGGAGATGAGGCTAAGGCCTTACATAAGAAGAAGTTGGTTATGGAAAAGAGGATCATTGCTGATTCTATCAAGGATCACCTTATACCATAGGTGTCCTCCCTCAAGACACCTAAAGCTATGTTTGATGCCCTAACCAAATTGTTTGAAGGAAAGAACATAAACCGGAAGATGAACTTGAGGAACCAATTGAAGAATGTGAAGAACCAGAATGCAAAAACCATCCAATCTTACTTCACAAGGGTTTCTCAGATCAAGGAACAATTGGAAGCAGTAAATGAAGAAGTGGAGAATGCAGAGATTGTGATGACCACACTGAATGGTCTCCCTAGGACATGGGACTCCTTTATTCAAGGGATTTGTGCTAGGAAGAAGTTATTCAAGTTCAGTAGACTGTGGGAAGAATGTTCTCAAGAAGAAGTTCAGATAGCATCTCGAGAAGAGAATATGGGAAGTGAAGATCAAGATCTCATAGTAAAATCCAAGAAACCCAGATCCAGCCATCACAGAAGTAAGTATTCTAATCAAAGGAATAACTTCAGAAAACCTAGAGATAAGTCTAAGTTTATTTGCTATACATGTGATGAGAGAGGACACTTTGCTAGAGATTGTCCTAGGAACAAAAGTTGCTCTCACAAGAAGAAGGGAAACAAGAGAAGACATCTTGCTCATGCTGCAGGGGATGATGAACCTTCATCAAAGAGAACCAGATATGAAAGTGAAGATTCTTCAAGCGAGGAAGAATATGTTTTGATTTCTGCTCTCACAGGAAACATTACTCATGGAAGCAATGATTGGATTATAGACAGTGGTGCTTCCAAGCACATGACTAGATTCAAGGAATCCTTTATGAAACTTTCAGAACATGAATCACCTCACAAGGTGAAACTAGGAGATGACTACTAGTATCCAATAAAAGGTAGTGGGGAATCCTCCTATAAGCTAGAATCTGGAAAGTCTATGACAATGAAGGAAGTATTGTTTGTACCAGGACTCAAGAAGAACCTTCTCTCCATATCTGCATTAGATGCAAAAGGAATGAGGGTTGCATTCATATATGGTCAAGTCATCATGTGGCCAAAAGGAAAGACTATTGATGATGCAATAGTGATTGGGGAACAAGAAGGAGATTTGTACAAATTGAAGGGCCATCTAGAACAAGCCTTGTCCCATGACACAGTAGAGATAAATGAACTTTGGCATAGAAGGCTTGCACATGTGCATTACAGAGCACTACCTCTTGCAAGAAAAATTGTTGAAGGTCTTCCAGAAATACAAGCAAAACATGATGGGGTCTGCAAAGGATGTGCGGAAGGAAAGAACACAAAGAAGACATTTCCAAGTAGCGACAACAAAGCAAAATGAATCTTGGAAATCATCCACTACGATGTATGCTATCTAATGTCATCAAGTTCACTAAGCGGGTATGTATACTATGTTTCTTTCATTGATGACTTTTTTAGGAAGACATGGATCTACTTCATGAAGAACAAAGATGGAGTATTCAACAAATTCAAGGAATTCAAAGCCTTGATCGAGAATCACATTGAAACGAAGATTAATACCTTTCGATCATATAATGGCGGAGAATTCATGTCAAATGAATTCAAAGATTTATGCAAAGACTCAAGGATTAAGAGGGAGTTGTCCACTCCTTATAATCCACAACAGAATGGGATTGCAGAACGGAAGAACAGAACTATCATGGAAGCCGCAAGAGCTATGCTTCATGATCAAGATCTTCCTATGCATCTTTGGGCAGAAGCTTCCAGAACAATGGTGTATGTACAGAACCGTACTCCACACAGAGTACTTGAGAACAAGACTCTTGAAGAAGTCTTCTCCGGTAAGAAACTAGAAGTTAGTCATCTCAGAATATTCGGTTGTCCTATGTACATGCACATTCCAAAAGAGAAGAAGACAAAATTAGATCCTTCAGGAAAGAAGGGTATATTTGTGGGATACTCTGAAAGCTCGAAGGCTTACAGAATCTATTTCCCAGAATACAAGAAGATTGACATCAGCAGGGATGTGACATTTGATGAAGACATAACTTACAACAAATCCAGAAAGAAACCTGTTGAAGAACTGGAAGAAGCAAAAGCACCCAAAATTCATGATACAACCATGAACGAAGAAACTCAAGGAGAAGATCAAGAATTTGAAGAACCACAAAGACCTGTAGATCCCTCTCTGGAGAAGAATCCTCATAAGAGGAAACCTGCTTGGGTACGTGAAATTATCCAAGGTGCGAAAAGATATGGGGCTCCAGAAGAGAATCACAGAGAAAAAAAGAGGACCAGATCCTGCTCTAGGTATGTTGCATTACTATGTGATTTCATCGATAAAGAACCTTCCAATTATGAAGAAGCGGCATAACAGAAAGAATGGAAGGATGCTATTATCGAAGAGTGTCAATCGATCATGAAGTTTGATGTTTGGGATGTTGTCCCAAGACCATAAGGAAAATCAGTTGTAACTTCCAAATGGATTTACAATATCAAGCATGCTGTAAATAGTAGCATTGAAAAATATAAGGCAAGATTTGTGGCTTGTGGTTTCTCCCAGAAAGAAGAAATAGATTATGAAGAAACCTTTGCACCTGTAGCCAGATACACTTCCATCAGATTAGTACTTTCCTCGGCTACAATAATGAAATGGATGTCAAGACCGCTTTCTTGAATGGTGTAGTGCAAGAGGAAGTGTATGTAGAACAACCACTCAGTTTTGAGACACATGAAAGGTAGTCTCATGTGTGCAGACTGAAGAAATCCCTATGCGGTTTGAAACAGGCACCCAAGACATGGTACGGAAGAATTGACAGCTTTCTATCTAGTTTGGGCTTTACCAAGAGTAAAGCAAATTCCAACCTTTACTACAAGGTTGAAGATGGAAACCCAATGATGCTTCTACTATATGTAGATGATCTGTTTGTAACAAGTATGGATGGGTTGATTGTTGATACGAAGAGAAAGCTTGCTGCTGAATTCGAAATGAAGGACTTGGGTATGATACATTATTTTTTAGGCATGGAGGTGTGGCAAAATATAGATGGAATATCCCTCGGACAAGGGAAGTATGCAGTAGAGATCCTAAAGAGGTTTGGGATGATGGACTGCAAGGCTATGGCCACACCTATGGCATCGAACCTGAAGCTATTGAGCGATGCTTTATCAAAGTCGGTTGATGCTATGATGTATCGTCAGATGATTGGGTCCTTGATGTACCTGACAAACACGAGACCAGACATTTTCTTTACTGTGAACACCTTGATCCTGTTCTTGACAGATCCGAGAAATGTTCACTTGATTGCTACAAAGCATATTCTGAGGTACCTAAGGGGTACAACTAATTATGGGCTCAAGTATGAGTCGAATCAGAAGATTAACCTGGAGGGTTATGTTGATTTAGATTGGGCAGGCAGTTCCATCGATAGGAAGAGCACTTCAGGGTGTTGCTTCAGTATGGGATTAGGTGTGATCTCTTGGTTTAGCAGGAAGCAATCATGTGTGGCACTGAGTACAGTTGAAGCAGAGTATGTTGCAGCTTGTTCAGCTAGTTGTGAGGTAGTATCGCTAAGGAAGCTACTATCTGATTTATTTGATCTCTAGTTGGATGCTACTTGTATATATTGCAACAACCAGAGTTGTGTGAAGTTGTTGGAGAACCCATTGTTCCATGACGAGTTGAAGCATATCGAGATCAAGTATCACTATATCAGGGATATGGTGCAGAGGGGAGCAGTGAAGCTCCAATATATGTTGACGAAGCCATTGGTTAGGGTGAAGTTTGAGTACTTCAAGGAGAAGCTTGGTGTTCTGCAGATCGAGGTTCTTTCCAAAGGGAAGTGATGAGTTCGTGAGGCATTCTGACATGCGAGAGGATTAAGTTCCTTCCATGGTCAAATGTAAGGGTTGAGCCATTCTATCATGGTGAGAGGATTTAGGTTCCTTCCATGTCAGATATGAGTGCTGAGCCATTCTGATATGACAATAGGATTGGTTCCTACATGATCAGATATAAGGGATATTTTTATTCTTGTTCAGTTACCAGGAAAACTCAGTCTAGGACTGAGAGCCATTATTATGTGATAGAGGGATGTGTTCCCACTTGATCAGATGTAAGGGTTGAGCCATTCTGTCATGGTTAAGGGATTAGGTTCCTCCCATGTCAGATGCGAGTGCTGGCCATTCTGATGAGTAGGTCAAATGTAAGGGCAACTGCCATTCTCTGGGAGAATGGAGGCACCTGGTTAGTTACTAGGAATCCTCAGTCTGGGATTGAGAGCCCTTTCAATGTGATGCATTTACACATGGTCGAATGTAAGTGCAAAGCATTTCTAACAGGATGAGGTCGGATATAAGTGCTGAGCCATTCTGGCGCGATGTGTTTACACATGGTCAGATGTGAGTGATGTGAATTTCTGACAAGATGGGGCCGGATGTAAGTGCAGAGCCATTCCGATGCGATGTGCTTGCACATGATCAAATATAAGTGCTGAGCCATTCTGGCACGATGTGTTTACACATGGTCAGATGTGAGTGCTGGGCCTTTCTAACAAGATGAGGTTAGATGTGAGTGTTGAGTGTGCCTTTCTAACAAGATGAGGTTAGATGTAAGAGCTGGGTGGGCCATTCTAACTTAAGTGTCAGATATAAGCGCTGATGAAGACCTACATGAAGAGTAGGCCTACATGGCTGACTCTGTAGAACTTCCCGTGACAAGAAGAATCGAGATAGCACCATTTTGAAATAGCATGTGATGATGATCTAGACTTGATGATGATCTAGATCAAGTGATAATCCAGATGTGATGATGATCCAGACTTGATGACGATCCAGATCAAGTGATGATCCAGATGTGATGATGATCCAGCAATGATGATCTAGGAGTCATGATGATGCATATTTCGTGATGAAGAATACTTGAAGACTTGAAGATGAAGAAGATGAAGAAGACGAAGAAGAAGATGAAGAAGACTAAGAAGACTTGAAGATGAAGATAACGAGATGACCTAGTCAATACAGAGAAGAACACCAGTGTTGAAAATTGTGTCGAAAGAATACCTTCCTAGTTAAGAGGGAGTGTTGATGTATTTGTGTTAAAATAATCAACCCATAGTATTTACCCACTTAGACATTAATTCATTTATTTTTGTCTTATTTTCCTAGTCCATGAGTCCCACCATGTGCAAGTTGCTAATTGCCTATCCATAGAGGTCAAACTTGCCATCTTTGACTCATGTAGCACTTGGGAAAGCCTTAGGAATCAAATCTGCTTTATTCCTGGCCTCCTAGGCACCCTTCTGCTTTTTCTGCTTTATTGCTTGCTTTTTCAGTGTTTTAAGGCACATAGGAAAGCAAGACTAGATGAGGTGAATTAGCTTTGTTGCCTCTTCCTCCTCCACTCTTTCCTCCATGCAAAAGCATGTATGAGCTGCCATTCCACCACTCATTAGCTTGCCCATGCGCCCTTGCCAATTCGTGAGCCTCATGACAGATTTGGGATCAGCTTTTTACACCTATGGGGGATTTGCCTATTATGGGTAAGCCTGCTTTATGCTAGCTTTGGATGCCTCCCTATGCATTCGACCTATTGATGTATTCTATATATTCAGCAGCCTATGATATTACAGGGTTGGCTATTGTACACTGAGTTAATATAATTTTGTGTTACAGCTCCATTTTCAGTCTCCATTGTTGACAATTTTGCATGATCAATTGTAATTTGTTGTGAGTGAAATTAATCTATTGCTGGTCAGAATTTCTACAATTTGTAACTTCGGGATGTATTCACCTATCTATCTTATGTCTTGTACCCTGATGTTTATTCCGGGATGTGTCTGTAATGTAATTGAGTCATGATGTCATGCCCCGATGTTCCGATCGGGATAATCTATAATGTAAACAAGTCATGTCAAGTCATTGTGGCTAACCCTCCTATTTCCTGAGGGTTAAAGTCCCCGCAGTTCCAAAGCACTAGGGTTATTAGAATCACCTAGTGAAGTCGTCCCTAGTAGGGTTTTAGTCATGTCGGGAATCGGTATAAATAGAGAGGTGACCTCTCTATTTAACACACACTCACTCACACTCAGTTGTAGCGCATCGCTGAGGAAGAAGAAGACACTGGGGCTAGGAAGAAAGAGGTTACTGCTGTCAGGAGATCATCTTAATGTTTTGGGATTTTCTATTTGGTGCTGATTCTATCTTTGAGGAAGTTGCAGGGTTTTCTCTATTTATGGTTTCCCCGAGGAAAAACACTGTGTTCAGTGTCTCTTGTGTTTGATTGTTGTGCTTGTTATTCTCTCAGTTAAAAGATCCTAATAATGCTAGCTTAATGTTAAAAATCTTACAGGACTGCTAGCTTAAAGAAGGGAGCTTTTTCCTGGCATTGTGCAGGTTGATGGGGAAGGAGAATTGAGGATTGGGACATGTGTGGAGGAGGTTTCAACACCGTTGGATTGCGTGAGATGTTTAGTTGTGTAGAAGTTGTTAGAAAACACTTGGCCCATGTGGATTGATAGCCCCATCTTGGGGGTGGCCTGTCAAAGTAAGTTTTGGCTTGACAATACCTATGGTTAGGAGGAACATTCTTCACCTACAACCAGTTGGAGAACAATTGCTTTAAAAGACAAGTCTCTTATTTATTGTTTAATGAATGTCTAAATGCTTAGGATTGCATGGCTTGGCATGTATATTTTATGTTTGAACTAATTGTAAATTAAAATGTATGCATGAGTGAACTTGGACGACCATGTGTTTTTATCCCGCTATTTAATTAAATGAAATATGAAAAATAAATTGGGAGCCATAGATGAATTCAGATATGGAATTTGGGTACCCATTGTCTCTTTGATCGAATGAGGTTGTTAAGTACGTTACAAAATAAGATCCCAAGGCCCAAAATATTTAAGAGGGGGATCCCAAGAGGAAGATCGACAATGATACTCATAAACAACATTTATTAATAGCTCTCCTTCTATGCAAAACTTCATTTCACCCATGTTAAGGACTTACATTTTACATCGAAACTTCAATGCACCCATAACTTCGTAGAGACATGCTTTATCCATAGAACAAGGCCCTCCGCTAACAACCTATGTTCGAACTCTCTTAGATTCAAACACTAGAACAAAGAAACCCTTACATAAACAAATCACCACCTCACTATCCATAAAGGAATCCAAGAAACTATAGTCCATGCGACCCTAGGCCATTAGATTTGCAAACTAGCCCATGTTTGATTAGGGGATCTTCTTTCATCTTGATCTTCTTACAATTGAGAGGACAAAGGACACATTAAGACATAATTTATAACGTTAAGTAAACCACAATGAAATAAAGTCGGACGGACTTCCGGAAACGGCCAGTGTCAGGATTCTCGCGGTCTAAGACGTGGATGGTTATAGCTACGTGTCGTTGATCATAGACAAGGTGGCAGTCCATGGCTCTGCAACCGGAACCCTCTCGAAGCCTTCAGAATTGCAGTCCTTTCCCTTATATACACCCCACCTTCCTCTTCTCTTCAATAGCTTGACTTCACTGCATGTCCCAGGTTAATACTCTGTTCAGTGCTTGTTTCTGTAAGTAATTTTCAATCAAATATGTGTTTTTTTGTGAATTTAATGATATTACTGCAAATTCCAAACGAGTTAATGGTACGATGTTTTGTGCTTAACAGTATTGCGGTTGAAGGTTCGAATCTCGGCGCTTTCAGCAACCAAAAAATATCATGTCGCTTACGTCGTGGCGTGGGGGAAACCGGAGGGGCACATTCGATCCCTACTCTTTCGACGTCTGGGATCCCTTTGATTTCACAGGCAGCTTGTGGGAGCAATTCACGCCCAGAGATCGTGAGGGCGGCGGGAAGGATGCCGTTGCAATTGCTAACACCCAGATAGACTGGAAAGAAACCCCCGACGCTCACATTTTTAAAGCAGATCTACCCGGTATCCTTTAATTACCCTTACGATGCAATCTTTAAAATATTTTGATAGAATTAATGGTAATTAGAAGGCTAGTTTAAAGTCTTTCGAAGGATTTAAGGGTGTATAGGAGAAAAAAAAAATAATCTTTAAAAGATATTCCGGGTTTAAGAAATGAAGAGCCTAATGGTTAGTGGATATTTTTGGACAATTTTGAGCGTTTTAAAACATTTTGAGAGAAGAATTGTTTTTAAAATCTTATGATATACTTGGGATTTTAAAACATTTTGAGAGGAGAATTGTTTTTAAAATCTTATGATATACTTGAGGGATTTTTACTTGCTCTTTGAAGAAAATGTTTTATATCTGGAAGATTTTTTTTCGGAGAGATTTAGTGGATGTTAGAAGAATATTTTTCAAAACCTCAAAATGTTTTGCGAGTTTAAAGATGCCTTACACGGATATGGAAGAACTTTTTTAATATTTGGAGGGATTTAGCGCTTGTTAGAAGAACAAGTTTTAAAACTTCGAAATAAAGAAAACTTCAAAGTAAAAACCACAGTACTTCGAGAGATTTACAATATTTGGAGGGATTCAACGCTTCTTTGAAGGAAATATTTTATATCTTTGAATTCTTCTGGAAGATTTAACGGTTTGAAGAATTTTTTATTTTAGGGATTTCATGTTTCTCATACAATTTTCTTTCCCTTTTTTCGCATGCCCTTTTAAAGTACTTTCTCAGAGATTTACAATATTTGGAGGGATTTAGAGATTTACAATATTTGGAGGGATTCAACGGTTCTTTGAAGGAAATATTTTATATCTTTGAATTCTTTTGAAAGATTTAACGGTTTGAAGAATTTTTATTTCAGGGATTTCATTGCTATTTCTTTCCCTTTTTCGTCATGCTCTTTTAAAACTTCAAAATAAAGAAAATAAAGAACTTTGAAGAAATTTTTATTTTAGGGATTTCATTGATCTGAGATATATTTCTTTCCCTTTTTCGTCATGCTCTTTTAAAACTTCAACATAAATAAAACTAAAGTAAAGAAACACAAAGTAATTTAAAGAGAGATTTATAATATTTGGAGGGATACAACGGTTCTTTGAAGGAAATATTTTATATCTTTGAATTCTTATTTAACGGTTTGAAGATTTTTTTAATTTAGGGATTTCATGGTGATTTGGGAATTTTCTTTCCCTTTTTGGTCTTCCTCGCTTTCAGGTATGAAGAAGGAGGAGGTTAAGATTCAGATTGACGAGGGGCGTGTGTTACAGATCAATGGCGAGCGGACCAGGGAAGACGTGCAGAAAAATGACAAGTGGCACCGCGTGGAGAGACAGCATGGCAGTTTCATGCGCCGTTTCCGGCTTCCGGATAATACCAAGCTGGACGAGGTGAAAGCGACCATGGAGAACGGAGTGCTGACTGTAACGGTGCCCAAGGCGCCTCAGCCCAAGCCGGAGGTCAAGGCAATCAACATCAGCAGCGGTTGAGAGCAACGAAGAATAAACACAGAGGGGATGCTAGGTTTTTCCTACATACGGTACTCATATACGTATAAAACTTTTGGCGTGGTCGTATATAGTGGATGAAGGTAATAATACTGCTTTGTGATGTATATAACGTACGTGAAGTCTTCGTTTTCTTTCTAAAAAGTTGAAAGGTTAGCTTTTGAGTGATATGATTATATAATGCTTAAGATTTATTTAATATGCTTAACCTTTTATAAGTTGAGTGAGAATATATTAAAAAAAAGATCATAATTATACTTTCATTGAAATAAATACAACTATTACTTAGCGCAAATTTAACAGTACTTGTTTTGGTTGATTATATAAATTTGAGAATTTGTTGCTGTGGATCCGTGACTTGGAACTCCTTGGCTTCTCGCGAGTTTCGTCGCTATAGCTCTAGGCCCGGATCGTTCCATATAGGAGTGCCTACTGCCTACCTTTTCAGCTGAACACGTCAAATTTCACAAAAGCTGTGTCCACACAACGGACATAACTTTTCACATGACATATTTAATATTTCGGATTTTACATGACATGACATTTCACTTGTTTTATGTCGGATTCCACATGTTTCATTTTGGATTGGATTTGAACATAATCTCATTTTTATTTGTAAAATTTGAATAATTTCACATGCTTCATTTACCTCTTCCATAAGACACAAGAACCCAGCCCAGCCACAAGTCATAACATTTCACATGTTTTCTGTCTGTTTTCACATGTTTCATTTCCGATTCGAATCGCAGGTAGAGAGTGTATCCCCAAAAAAAGCTTATCACTATAGTATAAAGCCACATAACTTTAAGACGACAAGCAAAATTCATTTAAGACCGCAAGCACTAACATTAAAAACACAAATATTAAAGCCACATAACTTTAAGACCACAAGCACTAACATTAAAAACATAAATTTTTAAGACCAAAAGCAGTAACAATAAAAGCACAAATGTTAAGGCCATTAGTGCCAGATATCTTACAAATGTCTTGATTATGTGGTTCCCAATGCGCCTATTCATCCATGATCCATAATTTGTGTCCCTTTCTTTTCTAGGATCGTGTCATTTATGTAATATCCATTTAAAACCCGTATCTTCATATTGTGTGATTAACCATAATTTGTGTCCTTTTTCTTTAGTGTCCACAATTATAGTGTCATATATCCAATTATAATTATAATTATAATTGGAAGGATAATAAAAATAATGTTATAATCATACATGATTATAATCATAATTTATGACAACACATTTTATGCATTACGATCAAGATTTATTATAATTTATAATAACAAATTTCCTTTTTTCTTTTAAACAGCATTGGCACTTTTTTCTTTTCAACAGCATTTGCACCTGAAGGTGCAAAGTTTCAAGATTTATTATAATTTATAATAACACATTTCCTTTTCCGCAACTGAATGTACGATACGATTTGCTGATTTTACTTAAAATTTGTGTTGTAGTTCTACTTTTGGCTGTATGGAATGCAGAAAATCTAAAACTAATTGTTACATTTTATTTTCACTTTAAAACTAACTAATGTTACATTTTATTTTCACTTTTGGGCATTGCAGAATATGGAAATTAGAAATTAAAGCGACCACATAGTATAGCAGTCATTACGCTCTCGAATCCAATCATTCATTATATATGTCATTTCATACATGCTCATGGTTGTTTGTCAGGAAAGCGTAATCAGAGAAAGTGGTATCAGGCCTTGAAATCAAGACCAACCTGGATAGATTGAGAGGGCTGAGACACCTATTTTCAAAGATAGGAGGGAAGGAAGGAACTACTTGCCTAACTCATTTGCCTTTCCCCTCGACCCGTATCCGTCGGTAACTAGAGCTGGAAGAAATGAATGAGATATATGGGCATATGTCATTATGCATTCATGAATTCTATAGTCCCGTGGTTCATTCTTTATATATGTCATTACGCTTCAAAACCTCCGCCTCCTAAAATGGGATCGATCTCTCATCTCATGCAGGGTTGGAATTTCAAATGGTGGACACCCGTCAAAATTGCCAGTATTAATCCAAATCTGAAACGTTTTCTGTGTGCTAAGCCAGATTTTGACGGTCTCGGTAAAATCTTAGCTGTATTTGACGGGTAAAATGACCCATGAAGGGCATTTACCCGTCAAATTCCATCCCTGCTTGTGGACCAGTTTCATCTGGCTCTGGGACCAAGACTAAGGCTATTACCTATGGCAGTCTAATAGGGAACTAATTGCATGGAGACTTATAAGGCTAACTGATCCAATCCGCTTGGCTAATACACTGGCTCGGCTAATACACTTGGCTACGCTAGGATACCCCGATGATACAATCCGATCCGCTTTTATATTGATTGAGGGCCTACCAGGCTCTTATTCGGCGCAGGCAATAACTGAAGACATTGAGCATGTTGTTGACACATTTTATTTTGACTTTAAAACTAATTGTTACATTTTATTTTCACTTTAAAACTAATTGTTACATTTTATTTTCCCTTTTGGTCATTGCAGAATATGGAAATTAGAAAATAGATAATTGTTACATTTTATTTTCACTTTTGGGCATTGCAGAATTAGAAAATAGATAAGTATGTCTAACATAAACGTGATAATTTATAACTCAAATTACTATTATAACTCAAATTACTATCGTGATAATTTATAGCTCAAATTACTATTGATCAATTTAAATTTAATAATTTATATCTTTAATAATTTATACCTCTATTGATCAATTAAAACTGATTAACAAAGTTAAGTATTCATTATTTGTAACTATAATACAAATTGATTGAAAATTAAGATTGATTATATCTATTTAAAAAATAGATAAAATTTTTAATTAAATAAATACAATTTAAAATATGATAATTTATAACTCTATTGATCAATTAAAATTGATTAACAAAGTTAAGTATTCATTAATTTGTATCTATAATACAAATTGAAAATTAAGA